>VZUI01069046.1:0-119022 GCA_013401135.1 Cettia cetti | reverse complement strand
CCTTTTTTTTTTTTTTTTTTTTTTTTTTTTTTTTTTTTTCCCTCTGGGGCTCTAGTTTTATCTCAGTCTCCACCCAATGTCTTTCAAGGAAGAACAAACAACAGAAAATCCTACATACTCCCAGGATACCTGCTTTCTGTGGGTGAAGGTGGGAGGGGACTGCCACTAGCTCTGTCTGACACAGGGTACCAGGGAAACACCTCCAGCAGGCCCAGCATACATAGCTGGGCATACAAAGATCTCAGCTCAGCCCCAGTGCTCTCCGAGGCTGAGTGAGCCCATTGGCTGAACTGATACAGTGCGCTGCTGCAGCTACCCTGTAGGGTCCCTCACTGTCCCCAAACCATGGTAGGATGGCTGTCTGGCCACTCCAGATCACTCAGGCTCTTCCTAGAGTGCACAGGAGCCAGGAACAATCTCTGGGTGTATGTGCAACTACTATAGAAATTAAAAAAAAAAAAAAAAAAAAAAAAAAAAAACTCAACAAAGCTGAATAGGCTCTCTCCTTAATTAACATGTTCAGTGGTCCTGGCTGTGAGTGGACAAGCTAAACATGGACTTCAAGCACAGCAGCTGAAAGGAGAGGGCTGGAACTTGGCACCAGATGGTGTAATGACATAGTAGGAGAAGGGGAAGTTGGAGTGTGCTTGTCTGTGCTCAATATACACATCTTAGAATCATAGAATAGTTTGGGTTTGAAGGGATTTTTTAAGGTCATCTAGTTTAACCTCCCTGCAATGAAGAGGGAATGCAATAAACATTTTCTTTCAGAGACTCTCTTGTTTCCTACCAACCCCATAAAGAAAATAAATAGGCATAAGGATACATGTGAAGCCTTACTGTGTGTGTAATTTCCATGGCAAGCCAGCCACACTATGTAGCTTGCTCCTGGCGCCTGCACAGGTGATTTCTCCCTCCGTACTGATCAAGTTGCTTGACCCTGGTGCCCTCTGTAAAGCTGTGAACTTGAAGGTAGCATAATAAATTCCCACCTCATCCCAGGTGCCTGTCAGCCTGAAGCTCCCACAGTAAGGTGAAAGGGGAAAGAGAGGGCTCATGTCTCTTTACCAAAGCAGGCTGGCTCTCTAATGCCCTATTAGCATACCACACGCAAGCATTCAGCTTTTAATTAGTTACGTGGTGTGATAATTAAGTAGTATTTCTCCACAATTTTCCTCTTGTGTGGAGCAGAGGGGAGGGGGATAGTGTCTGTTGGGGATGGGAGTTGAGGTTGCTTTAACATTGCAAGTAATTGCAACCCCAAGGAGAAGAAGCAGCAAAATGCAAACTCTCCCTTAGGAGAACTGTGGAAGCCCCATGCTGAGCTCTCTCCTGTCCCTCCTTCCATTCCCTTTGGCATGGGCCTACCCTCCTTCCTGCAGCAAAGTGCTCAGTGGATAATAATACATCCTCTGGAGCATCCTCTTCTCCATGTCAATGTATGCACCTTCAGATCCTGGTTGGCCGACAAAGAGCTATCCTCCTGCCTAGACTGACAGCTGTTAGAAAGAGAGGAAGAAAGCTCTGGATGGGAAGAATCATAGGCTTCTCCAGAGCTGGGGATCTGTGCACAGATCAAAAATGGAATAATTAAGAAGTATTTCATGGTGACATGGCAGAGCAGGGTGTTGGGAGCCCAGAGCTAGGAGGGGGAAAGTTCTGCACCATGAAGTTTGTGTCAGATTTGGTGCTGCAACATGTGTGGTGAGGAAGAACAGCTTTCCTACTTCAGGAACAGTGAGGCCCCGTGCCCAGCTGCAGCAGGACAAGTGTGGCCTCCTCAGCTGGGAATCTCTTACTGGAGAGCAGAACAGGTATAATTGATCCATGCAGAGCAGGGGAAGAAATAAAATAAAGCCTGTTGCCACAGAGGCCTGTTGTTTCAGCAGCACGCACGCCACTGGGCTGCTTATGACAGGGAAGCAGATGGTAATTCTGTGAGCCCTGCACATCCTGGCACATGTGTAAATTCAAAGAGTTACTGCATCATGTAAGAGGCAGATGCAAGTTTGTTGGGATATGAAATAAAATACAATTTCATAATGAACTTGGCAGCTATACCATCCCTTAATCAGCTCAGAATTATCTCCATTAAACATCTCCCCACTTCCCAACAGGAAACTGAAATGAAAATGAACCCTAAAATCTGGTGGGTTTATCTGCTTTTAAGTTACACAGAAACAAAGATTGGGATATATCTTCTAAATAAGCTCCCAGAAAACCTTTGGACAGTTGTCCAGTGGTTGTCACACCAACAAGGCAACATAAATCTCTTCTAGGCCTACAAGACCACTGCCAAACCATAACCTAGGGTTTTCATCTGCTAAGGTGATGTCCAGCGTGTGACTTTGCTTCCTTGCCCTGGAACATCAGGCACTCGTGCCTTATCTGGGAGTGAGGGATTTATCTTGCCAGAATGTCAACCTCAGGAAGTGCTGAGGCACAGGTAAATTTTCTCCTTGTAGGAAACCTTTCAGTGGACAGCAGTGTGTGCTCTAACAGTGAGTATTGCTAAACTTCCCATTTTCACTCCAGTCTGTTCCTGGGGTGGGGACATCTTCTCCAGGGCAGCTCAAAATGAATTTGTGGTAAGTTACACTGTTTTGACCGCTGTGTCTTGGCTGCCATGGGGCAAAGCTGTCTGTGCATGGCAGTGGCCAACAGCTGCTCCAGAGGGCTCGTCTCCATGCCACGGAGAGAGGCTTTCTAGGAGGCAGTTTAACAAAGATTGATTGCAATAATGAAGTGTCGCTGGCTTTTGGTCACTGTGTCCAAGAGGAAAGGGGGCACTGAGTATCCATGAAACTCTCCACAGATGGGCAAGGGAGTTGAACAAATTGTTGCAGAGCTGTTATGCATTGTTGAGCAAAGTGCATTGTAATGGCATTGCAGAAAAGGATTAAGTTCTGTTGGTGAAAGACGGGAAGGCTTTGCCTTGATAGCAGCTCCCTGTCCGGTTGCTGGGCAACTCTGAGGGTGAGACCAGTGCTTTGCAACCTTCCTGCTCGCCTAGACCTGCCTCCCAGGTGGGCCAGTACCCCTTACTCCTGCCCCACTTTCCCAGGCCCAGACCCATTTTACCCCAAGAACTACCACTCCTGCCTAAATGCGTTTTATGAAAGTATCCAATGGGAAAATCATCTGCAATTACCAGAATACTTCTTTCATTTACAAAGCTCGGCTTGGAATTTGGAGTACAAGACATAAAAGACTGATAGAATAGAGCTTGATTGATAGCTGGCATGATTGCAAAACTACAGTACCTGCATCCAGCTAGCTATAAATTGTACCACAGTGCCTATCAGCCAGCTTCTCTTGAAACATTTGATTAGAGCTTCTTTCAGCTACCCTTGGCCCTCCCCAGCTGCTAGGGTAAGGGCTTTTGTGTGAACAAACCTTACGTGATTTGAGCTGAAATCGTGTCCTAAATATTTGAAGTGACATGAATTGAACACCCACATCTTTTTTGGTGGTCCTAAAACTGGCTACTAGAACTGCTTTGCAAAATGACTGAGTGTTCAATAGCCAAGGCATAAAAGTTGCTTGCATGAAATAAAAGTACAGAAGTGCCACAAGATTATTTGCTGAAGAAGAGGACTTTTTTTCTTTATTTTGGTTTTCATCTGGCTACTGCCGCAGGCATTTGAGCAAATCAAGGTTTTTCATTGTATCCCACATCCTGGCATCCCTGGTAAAAAAGGCAGCTGGTTTGTACACTGAGTTGGAACCTGGCTGCCCTTGTGTCTCATTGGGAAGCCCCATGATGATGTCACACGGGCATCTAGGAGCTGAGACACAGCACTCAGGAGCTTGAGCATCATTGAGTGCTCACAAGGCAACGCTGGTGCCTTCACATGTCACATCACTGTGACATCAACATAGCAACTTCTTCCCTCCATGGCAACACTTCCTTGGGGACTGTCTCCACTGAGCTTTCAGGCATGCTTTAGTGGGGCAATGAGAATTGCCCTGTTCCCCAGAGGAGGTCATTAGCAGAACAGGGAATTGAACCCCACACACGTTGCTATATCCCATCTTGCCCTTTCCCCTCTAGAGAGAGAGCCCCGGGCTGAAGAGCGTCCAGCCGATGTGAATGTGAGTCACGTTCTGCTAAGCTGTGCACCTATGTGAGAGTACTACCAAGTTTAAATGACAATGGGCAGAGACCTCCCACACAAAGCTGTCAGAGTAGCATTTATTTATTTATGTATTTATTTATTTATTCCCTTTTTTGATAATTTAGTTTAAATCAATGAGACACACACTGGTATGTTTTCCAGTATAAATCAATGCCAAAATATAGTTCTCTCCTTGTTATGTGTACAGGCTGGTATATCCCTCTGCTTGGCAGAGAGGGCTCCAGGGGCCTGACAATGAAACTTGCCTTGGGGGAACACACTTTTGCATTCACTTCCCAAATTGTCTATTGCCTCTGCAAGCACTTTTTCTTTTACTAATGAGAATAATAAGCTTTTATGCAGAGGCACTTGCAACATGTGTTTACTGCTGTGAAGAATTTAGATAGAGGCTTAAAGGAAAGCAAAATAGGGTATTGTCTAGGATATCTCCTTGAGAACAATGTCAGTTTAAGTAAGGGAACTCAGGATTGTTGAGTATACTTGAACTTGGTTGTGGGATTCTTTTGATGGAAGCAGAAATGAAATAAAACCACTTAGAGGCTTTGAATCAAAATGCTGGCTACATTTGGCGGAAATCTGTGAATCAAATTATTCTGGTATTTGTAGCTATTAAGAAAAACCTGAATACATTTCTCAATGCTGATTTCTTTGAGTATTTGAATGGGAAAGGAAGTAAGTGCCACTCTACTTCCATGGAACAGAACTGCAGAGGAAGGAAAGGATTTTCACAAGCTGACTCAAAAGACTGGTGTCCAGCTCAAGGCTCCCAATTCTTTCTCTGATTCCTCCTTCTCACAGTACTTATGAGTTTTCATATCAAGACCCCAAACTGATGACATTACAGCATGACACTCATGCCGTATGAGAGGAGAGCACAAGGATTCAGACCAGAGAATGATGGGGCTGCCTTTTCCCTTACAAAACCCTTTTGCAGCCCTTGATGGATCTATTCCAAATTAAAAGATTCAGGGCCAGAAAGGGCTTGCTGGCTGGTTTTCTTATGGTAAATAGGACAAATCAACTACAACCCTCTGAGAGCAGTGTGGAGCAGATGAAGGGAAAATTTTAACTTTAACAGCATGTCATAACTGAAGCTATGTCAAGAAGAGCTTTCCTCAAGGATCTTTGGAATGATGCAATGGGCACAGCAGTGAGGGAAGAAGAAGCAAACCCTACAGAATTTGGGCTGTGGCCTCATGCCCTCATGCCCACAGGAAGTGACTTGTTCAGCAGAGCTCACAAGCCTGCTGTGCTTTCTAGGCACTGCAACTCCAGGAAGGTGCAGACAAATCAGAGAGAATCTGCAGAAGCACAGCTAGTGTGATTAAAGGGCTGAAGGATTGACTTATTAGGGAAGAAGATTAAAGGAACTAAATATGTCGAGGTTGGCTAAGTAGTAACTTAAGACGGGACATGAATGATAACAATCTACCAGCTTCTGAAGAATTCAAACAGCTGGGAGGGAGAAAGAAAAGGGAAGAATCAACAAGTCTGGTTCAAGGGGTGACCAGTAACTGACTGAGCATGCAATAATTTTGGTCAAATAGCAAAAGAAGAAAAAGAATCCAAATCAAAATCCTAGATAGCTGATGGGTACCTAAAAGGAAATAATAGACACTGAACTGAGTTGCATTTTGCATAGGTGAGTGTGGTGTGAGCTGAACCCTGTGCTTGAGTAGTCTCCTATGTCTCGGTTGTAGTCCATCAGTACTCCTTTCCTTGCTATGTCTGTCAATAATTGCTCCTCCTCAGAGCATGGCTGCTAGCACATGCAAGGGTTAGAGTAACAAGTCTGTGCTGGGCACTCTGTCCTTGCTGAGGCCAGATCTATGAGGAGCAGAAAACAGGAGCTGAGCTGCTTGTGAGGGCTGGGGAGGCTGCTCAAGGGTGCCTCATGTTCCCATCCTGTCTCATTGTGAAGTACTTAAATGTGCTAATAGCTTTTAACTTGCCAGTAGGATCAGGAATCAGATTAAAGATTTCACCTCCTCCTTTTTTCCTTCCTGCAAGTTGCATGGCCATTGCACAGAGCATGTGCTGAGCTGCCAGAAATTCTGCATGTTGAGAAACTTACTCTAAAGGCAGCGTGAAATGGAGGTGTCAGAAAGCTTCGTGCTGCTAATTAAGCTGGTGTGCACGGAAACATAACAGTTGTCAGGGTTTAATTCTGTATCTTGCCTTAAAGCTCTGTTGATGCAGCTCTCTCCTCCTGCCCTGCAGCCTCCCAGATCTCCTCACCCAGCACTTCTCTTGACAGCTCTGCCCATGTCCTTGCTCCCCACCATTGCTGCATTTCATCCTCTATGCTGTGTAGGTAATCTTCCCCCAAAAAAGCCCCTAGCACATCCTCTGGGTTCTCTGCTCCCCCCTCCCTCAACACATGTCCCACAATAGTATTTCCCAGCCTGCCCCTACAAGGATGACAAGCTGTCTCTTGGAAGGGTCCTTTGCTTTATTCTTGGTAAACCCAAGATGGGTCCATGGAGAAACTGAATATATATGTTTTTGAAAAGTGCCAGAGAGCTGGGCCTTGGCAGGGAAACACTTGGGCTAGACTGTGTTCTGAAACAAGGTCCCTCAGGCACGGGTTTCACTCGTGTCTGTGGAAGTCAGGTGCAAGCAGACAGTATAATTTGCAGGGAAGAGAGAGATTGCTGTATTTCTGTCCACAGTAATAAGTGGCATGAGGCCCAGAGGAGGTGGCATTCCTTGCAGTACACTTGAGTTCCCAGCCCTCACCCCTGTCTGTGCAGGCAGGCTCTCTGGAAAGGATGAGGCTGCATCTCCTTTTAGTGCTGTGGAGGTGGGGCTTCTTCAGCCCCAGCTCTGCTCTGCTCTGCTTGCCTCTCCTCACTGCGGTCAAGGCACATGGATTTAGTGATGATCCAGCACTAGCTACATTGCAGGGGGCAGTGCTGGCTTGACCTTGTGACATACTCTACAGGTCTTCATAGTCTGCCCTCCACAAGGTGTGGATTCACCAGAATGAGAAGGGATTCAAGGGGGGCTTCCAGCCACATAACCAGCACGAGTTGTATGTGCGGCCTCATTTCACAGGGCTGTACAGTCCTTCCACTGAGTCCAGGACCTAGGACACCTCTTGACACACAGGCAGAAATAACCAATATTGCCTGTAATTCCCTGTCACTGTTGGTTATCTATACAAACAACAGAGAGATACTTAAGAGGTCAAGGCAGGCAGGATGTGATCCCAGCAGAATACAGTATGGGGGTGTGTTCCCATACAATAAATTCTACACTATTTGAAGCCAGCCCCCCTTCTCCATGTGATCAACTGTACTGCCTGCACCCTCTCCCCTCTGCCTCCCCCCTCTTGCACAAAGGCTGTTTTGCAGAAAACACCGTGGGGAAAGCAGCTTTTGCTAAATGTTTTATAACGTGCCAGGGAACCTTTATCAAACATTTAATCCCAAACCTGGCTTTGAAGCAGGGAGGCATACAATTCCGTAATTAATTTTTTTTTTACCTTCTTTTGCTAATCGCTGATAAAAAGCTTAATTCTATTAACAACTCGACTTGACAAATTGCACCGTTCAACGGAAGCGTTTAGAAATTAATTACGCATTTTATTGCATTAGATCGGATAAACAGGGGAGCGCCGGCTGAGCAGGAGAGGAGCATCCGTGCCGGGCCCGTGGTTGGGACAGTGGCCATTTTTTTCACCAGCTCTGAGTGAGCAGTTTACATGGCTGGAAAATCGCTGACGGGGCTGTTTTCCTGTTTGTTTGTTCTGGTCTCTGTGCTGATTGCAAAAGTTCCACGTAGGAGAGTTTATTTTTGTAAAGGTGAATTGCAAAGCTGTGGTGAAAATTCAGCTAAGCACAAATTTCTGTGCTGAACAGCCTCCAGGGGGGACAGCCAGGCTCGGTGAGTCTGAGGATAATGAGAATATGGGATGTCTGAGCACGCTATGAGGTGCAGAACCTGTGAGGTCTCTGTAGCACAAATGAAGAGACTGGGACAAGGAAAAGCCTGGTACCATAGTGTGTACATCTGGCAAGGGAACCCCTGGATTTTTAACATATATGTGTACATAGATGTAGATGCACGTGTATGTCAGCGTACCTACATACATGCTCACACATATGCATGCATATGCATGTAGATACAAATATGTTCTCAAATTCCCTGGTGTAAAATTCAGAAACCATTCCTAGTTTGTTGAAGGTAGTCTAAAAAAATAGGGGAGATCAGAAACCAAAATGGCATGTCAGTTTTACCTACCGTTCTGCCTGCCCACAGTGAGATTTAAGGATATTATGATTCAGAATTGCATTAGCGACTGTCTGGATTTGAGATGCAGTTTTCACTCTGGGTTGTTTTGAACCTTGCTGACATTTGGAAGAAGATTTCGGTTCATTCCTGTTAACCTGGAATGCATGAATGGCATATCTTCTCAATTCCAGCTTTGCTGGCTGTGAGCTGGGTTGTTTTTTCCTCAGCGTTGTTTTTATTTCTTAGAGGCACATCAATAACCTTTCTCCTTGGCTGTAATCCATATAGTTGTGACCCTGATGAGTTTTAGTCTGATTCTGGAAAAGGCAAGGAGAAGAAAATGAACTTCATTTCTCACTTCAGCTTCGTTTTCTGTTCGTGGGCTGGATAAATGTGGGTGCCTGTAACCAGCTCTGTCAGCTGGTAGGCTTTTTCTCCAAGATGTGCGTGGACCAGGTTGTTTGTGTGCCCTGGGGCAGCTCCTGCTTCCTCCCCACAGGTTCCATATGGAGGGTGGGGACACACAGAGTGGGCAGCAAAGCCCAGAGATGCTTCAGGCCAGGTTGAGCCCTCCCTCTATTTCCTCAGTGAGTCTAGGCACAGCCTCAGGAGAGGGAGGCAGCAGGGATGGCCGTGTCCAGACTGCCCAGGAAAAGACCTGCTCCCACAGGCAGTTGAAGGGTGACCTGCCCCCATTGCTGCAGATGCTAGTTTTTAAAAAGCAGCCTTCTCCAGCCTGGTTCTTGGCCATTTTTACTCCCTAGCAGCCCCCACTACAGTGGCCTCTCCTGCCACATCCCCTGTGGCTGCACCGCTCTGTCCTTCACACACAGTCTGCAGCTGGTGGCCAGAGCTCCAGAGCAGCAGTCACAGGATGCTCTCCTGACATCTATTTTTACAGTGCTTTGCAAATACAGTAACTGGGGACTCTGTTAGAGCTGTTCCTGGTTGCAGGAGGTGCAGAGGTGTAGGGAGACAGCCGAGGTGCTGGGGAACAGGGAGGACATTTATGCTTCCTTGGTGCACACGGCTCTTCAGGTGGTGCATTTCCTTTACTTTGAAGGCATCGATCATAATTCTTCAGTTACAGCTGAGTTTAGATTTCCATTCTCAGGCTTATTTTTTGCTTTCTAACCTTTATTAGGAGAAACTATTTTGTTTGCATAGTGAGATGTTCAAAAGCAGGTGAGACATGTCAAGAGCAGGAGGGATTCTTTTTTTTTTTTTTTTTTTCTTTTTTTCCCCTCTCTCTCAGAAAACACAGAATTAGAAATATGCATGCTTTGGAAAAATCATACATTGAGCTCATCATCTCTTACTGCATCTTGAGTCTTCTTGACTCAGGTGCTCTCTAGCTTGCCAGAGCTCATGATGTCAACACTCCTACACAGGTATTTTTCTGAGGTAACAGCTGAGAACCAGAGGGGGGAACCGAAGAAGGCACACGGCCAGTTTTAGATAGCTCTTATTAGGGAGAGGAGTGTGTGGGGAGGGGAGACAAGGGGCTGTGGTAATCAAAGGCAGGCAGAGAGTAATCTAGTTGTGGGAGCATGAGAGAGGCAGAAACAGATATACAGATGGTGCACAGCAACTAAGAAAAGAAACATGATGAAGGAGTGAAAGAAAAATAAATAAAAGTTAATAGAGCTAAGCAAAAATACTGAGAAGAAAAATATAGTGCTGCTGAAAGAGGGAACAGAATGAACTCAGAGACAGGCAACAGGGACGCTGCTGAGAAAAAAATTATTAACAATGAAAGATAGATCACAGCATGTTAGATGGCAAGAAATAAACAACAAGTTTATACAATTTCAAGGAAAACTATTGAGTCAAAATGTGTAGAGGGAAAAGGGAGGGAGAGGAAAGAAGGCAAGGTTGTGAAGAAGAAATTCAAAGGCTCCTTTGAAAAGAATAATTAAGTGACTAAGGCATCAGTGCCAAATTACTGTGGTACTCTAGGGGCTGAGGCATTCAGCAATGAAACCTGTGGGGATTGCAGGGGAGGGGGGCTGAACCTTGAGGACCAGGAGACTGGTGGCAGGCTCCCAGCCCACCCTCCCCGGGCACTGTGCAGCCATGTGCTGCTGCTCCGGGTCCCTGCACAGCCCGGGGCAGGCAGGTGGGGTTTAGGGCAGACATGTCTGGAAAAAATGGGGAGAGGGAGATAATAAGCCTTCTGGCTGAGGGGTCTCTGTTGCTTTTGATGCTGTCTGCCCTTTCTAAGGTGCTTACTCTTGGCTCACAAAGCCAAGCCCTCCCTTTTGGACACAAGGCTAGCGTTACGCAAGGTAGGAGCAAAGGGGGGATATGTCATCAATGTCCAGTGAGGCACGAGGAATTTATTAGTATTCAAAACTAAATCAATGCACTGCCTGAAAAAAAAATTATCCTTTGCCCTGAATATGAATGTCAATTTGGCATATGATAATTTAAATTTAATTTAGTTGTATAGGATTCCTCCTCAACCCTATGCATGAATGGACAAGTAATTTTGCAACATGACTTCATCCAGCCTCTGTGCTTGTAAAGCCATCAAAACGTGCTCAGCCACAGGCCAGGATTTCCCTGTCTCCTTTCTTCCCTGGTCCCCTGCTTTCCTTTACTGCCTTTACTGCTAAGCTTGATGGAGCATGGCAATGACAAATGTGAAAACAGTAAGCAAAAGATTTTCACCCTTGCAGAATGAGCCCTGGCAAAACCACCGCTGCGTTCCTTGCTCAGGTTTCAGAAGCTATTAATAGAGGCCTGCGAAGGTTTATTAATTATGCTATTATATTGGGTCTTCTTCAATAAGAACAGTGTGCACATTTTGTTCCCATTTCCCCATGTCTTTCGTCACCTGAATAGGCCTCTGCCAGGGTAAAAATCTTTTAAGAGAGAAGGAAGCAGCATATCCAGGCAGGCCCCTTCCCACCCTGGTGCATCCAAAAGACCTTTGTCCTGAGATCTCAGCCTCTGCTGACACTGCAGTTGTAGCTGGGCAAACCAGGAAAACTTGGGTGTCCTCAGGATGTTGGGCAAATCAGATTTTCTTTTGGATTCTGCTCGGTGCCAATTGACAGCTCCCTGAAAAACCCACCAGGTGAAACGTGTCTGTAAGAGTTCATCATTTACAGGCCTGACACCTAGCAGTGCAGCTAAGCATCTCAGCTTCCATTAATAGAAGTCAACATGACCTGACAGGACTTTGATCTCCTGCAAATAAAACCAGGTTTCAGCAGGCCAGTGGTGACTGTAGGGCTTTGTGGGCAATTTACAAGGGACTCCTCGGGTTCCTTCACTGAAGAGCTTAGCCTTTAAGAGCATGATCCCTTAAATCGGTGCTTAGGCAACTAGCCCATTGGGTTTAATGGGATTACTTGCGTGAGCAAGCTTTGTGAGACAGTTGTGAGGAGGGGTGGAAGTGGATGGAGATGCAACACTGCTGCAGAGCATGAAGGGGGATGCATACAGCCCTGGGAATGCAGGGGTTGGTGCCACTTGGGAGGGGGTATCGCCGTTCGTTTTGCACGCTGCTGGAGTATGTTGATGGCTAGATAGAGGCAATGGGATTGGGGCTGCTTGTCCAGGGAGGATGCCAGAAAGGTCATCAGGATATATTGGAGTTAAGGAAATGGGGCATGATGGGTAGAGAAGGGGACATGAGAGAAGGTGCAGACAGGAACAGATGCGAGCAGTGCCGGGACCATGACTGATGGTTTCTAAGGTGGCTGAGGCATCACCAAAGTGAGGCAGAGGATATTCATAATTATTTTCTTCCAATTCAAAAGCAAATCTTAAATTGATGATGTTTGGAGCCCTTCTGCTGTCCGTGTTTGTAAGCACAGTAGCTTGGGTAGAGCAAATACTCACAAAAGAGGATTTTGCTATTACGAGTATTTCTGTCAAAGGTAAATTTGAAATGGTCTGTTGGGTTGGGAAATTTGCATTTTCTGCTGCCAACTATTGTCTGAGTCATAGGTTCTGTTTTTTTGCTGCCCCTTAATTAGCTGAGTCAAGTTGGATAAATCACACACTAATTTACCTACCAAAATCCTTGACTGGCCCATCTACAAATAGGTGCCATCTCAGTCTGACTGGGTCACTTCCGGAGCCTCTCAGTGCATCATGAAGGCCATGAGCTTTGCTGAGAAGGACTGATGGTGCTGGTCTGCTTTCCACAGCTCCTCACATAAGCTCATCCTCAATCCACATTCCCGCTTGCACATTTTCCAGTGTTTCCATCGTACACGTGATTTGTGCTGTGCTGATTTTGTTAGTGATGCAGATGTTACAGTCCGGTGGTATGTAGGAGGGAATGGTGGATTTTACAGCTGACTGCAATATTCACAATATGTTTAATGTGTGAGGAAAAGATTATTTGCTGCCAGAAAATACATCAATAATCCCAAATAACAAATAAGTATGAGAGATGGATATTTCCTTTGCTATCACAAAAAATGCTAGCTTTCATCATACGCTTTTATTTTCTCACTCACTTTGTAACTCATAAGTGGGTTTGGTCAGCAATACAGCTTCCTCCTGATTTCAGTGAGGAAAAAAACCCTAGCTTATAGCCCTACAATCTATTACCTCTTAAAGCACCATTTGACAT
This sequence comes from Cettia cetti, assembly GCA_013401135.1. Classification (NCBI taxonomy): domain Eukaryota; kingdom Metazoa; phylum Chordata; class Aves; order Passeriformes; family Sylviidae; genus Cettia; species Cettia cetti. The sequence goes on along the minus strand of VZUI01069046.1, from coordinate 106,053 downwards.
TAGTTTCAAGTGGTGTTTAGCTCCAGGTTTTGCAGAGTTCTGTGATGTCTGTCCAGGAAACCCAATAATGTTCTCCAGATGGCATTTTCTAGAGGATGGCATCCACTTGCCGAGGATGTAATTTCTGCGTCCATAGGGATGAGCAGGGAGAAAGGACAACTTGGCATCCCCCTTCTCCTGGCAGCAAGCCACATTAAAGGCACATCCCCCTTCCTGCATTAAACATCAACAGGCTGCCTCTTCACTGTCCCTGGTCAATTTGTCATGCCCAAGGACATCTACTGTCTCCCCTGCTCCCCCTCCTCTTCATGCTGCCCAGTTTTCTGCCAGGTTGGCACCCTGATATCACCCCAACAGCTGGTTGGCATTCTGAAGTCTACAGCATCATTTCTGTTGGAAACACTCATGGTCCTCACTGCTGTTGGGGATGGAGAGGAAAGCATGAGAGACCTACCAAATCTGGACATTGGTACGGCCACACTGGAGCTGGCAAACCTTCCTCCCTCTTTCCTCCATTCAGCCAGGATGGTTGGCAGCTTTCTGGGATGCTGGCCGAGGCGGCTGTGGTGCTCTTGACGCTGGTGGCTTGGGTACATGCTTCCAGGCTGAGTGTGGGCCCAAAGGGATCTTGCAGGAAGCCAGGTGCCCTGCTCATCTGTGTGCTTGCCTCTCTGACTCTATGTGTGCTAGCTCACAGGGTTGGTATGTGTGCTTGGGCATGAAGGAGAGGAAGAGTGGCTGTATTTCTAGAAATTTCCAGAGAAGAGGCACGGGCTGCCTCTTGAGGGCTTCCCTTGGCAATGTGGTGGTTCCCAGCACCTGGTAGGCTTCCTCAAAGAAGTCAGGTTCAAGACATCTAATGTTGGACGTGCAGCATGAGGGCTGGGAAAAGCAGACCAGGCAGCAGATCCTCCTCTATATGAAAGCTGCTGCTTTTTCCTTCTTGCATATGGAAGCTGGAGGGAAGTGATCCATGTAGATGAGCAACTCGTAGCTCTTGGGAGCGATGTGTTTGTCACCTGAGGTGTGCAGGCACCCCAGGCTCTCTGTGCTGGAGCGCCTGAATTGGTACCTCTGCCTTCCCCAGGGAGTAAATGAGCTTGGCAGGGCTGGCATGCAGGGGGTGCTTGGTTGGGCACACACACGTGGGACTGCATGGGGGGTGTGCCACCCTGTCCTCTGCACGCGTTTGCCAGTGTGTGAAGTGTGCACACATTCTCTGCCTCTAACCACAGGGATTGTTAATCCTGTTTATAGCCAGCAGCAAGATGGGCAGGGAGCCGCTTAACAAGAGCTGACACATGAAAAAAATAAGGCTTTTGTCTCCATTGTACATTAAACAATTCATGAGGTTTGGGGTTGAATAAGACATTTAATGAACATTGGCCTGTTCGGGCTGCCTGCAGCTGGTCATTTCTCACACAGGGCTGGGTGCTTTTAAAAGGCAGAAGAAGAAGACATGAGCTTTGAGTTATAAAATTTTAACAAATAAATGGCATTTGCTACTTATCTTAAAATGGAGAAATAGGGAGGAAAGCTAATAGCTGTGTTTTCAAGTATCTGGAACAATGGCAGGTTTGTAGGCATGGTGAAAGCCCAGCTAAACTGAAGTGAGGATTCTCCGTGAATAGCTTTATTTATTTATCTACCACTGAAAGTATTTGCTTAGTGGTACAGGAATGGAGCCAGAATCCCTGCTTGTTTTGCAGCAGGCACTTTATTAGTTCTCTTCTTAGATCTCACAGAAGCATTCAGGGTGGAGGAATGAGAAGGGAACAATTAGGGAACAGATAAGACCTTGTAGGTTGGCTAATTGGGAGTCAGAAGAGGAGGCGGCTGAGAAGACTGGGAGACCTTTGCCAGTGGTTGCAGGGATGCATGGTTACCTGCATCCATGTCATCTTTGTTTTGTTTTATGTGAGATCACTTCCCTTCACTCTAAATAAAGATGTTTACACACTTAAAATGTTCAGAAATATCACTTTATGGGGTCACTATTATGTTGCTGTGCTTCCAACTTGATTCACTGCACTAGTTTCTATGGTGCCAACAAGAAGGATCAGATTTAGCTTTTACAGCTCTTCCTCTCTGTAGGGTCATGGAATATGAAGTAGGAGGAAGCTGGACTCACTTCTCTCCTGGACTTAGACATTAGGCACCAGCACTGGTGCAGCTTTCCTGATGTCACTTTCTGGCTTTTGATGGGTTGGCTTTTGATTGAGCTCTTGGTGGCAGTTGTCCTCTCCTGGTCCCACTTCTCTACCTGGAGCCCAGTTGGGACACCTGCCAGTGCCTCAGCAGAGAGGCCAAAGGCCAAGATGGACCTGCAGGCACTGGGTGCTCTGTGACCCCTGCATATGGTCCATCCAGATTGGAACCCAGAGCTGAGGCAGCTGCAGGGAGGGGGTGTGCTGCCACTGCCAACCAAGTACTGCAGCTGAATTTGCTTTTGGGGAGTCTTTCTTTGCTGTTAGCTCAGAGCACAGTTGCTGATTTCCCATACTGAAGAAGGCAGTGAGGTTGCCTTTCCCTCCCTGGTGCACGCAGACCCCCTGTTCCAGTGCTGTGGTACAGGTTGGCAGCCCAAAACAGATGGTGCTGTTTTACAGTCAGCCTGCACCACTGCCCAAGGCAGACAGCAGGCACATGCATTCCCATCAGATGATATAGGAGAGGGTATCTCAACATGATGCCTTTGCCCATCCATTCAAAGTGGAGAGAAGCTCAGCCTTGGGACACCGGTCCAACTGGTTCTCAGCAGCACAATTCTGTTGGAAAGGAACAACTTTGTTTTGAAAATCCTGTTTATAATCCCAGTCTAGCTTTCACTACAGCAGCAGGGGGCTTTTGTTTTGGCCTGCCTGTAATTCTGAGGCATTTTGCTCCAGAACAAAGAATCCTGTTATAGCAACAACCTCTATTAGTGCATATTAATGTGCTCAGATTGTGTAATCTATTTTACCATGTAATTTATTTTAACATTTATTTTAACGCTTTCTACCTCTACACTGTATTAATAACAAACTCATCACCTGTCAATGGGAGGAAGCTATTTAGGATATTTAACCTTATATGCGCTGGCATTTAGTTCACTCTTTAGACTGTAGTCTTTAAGCACGACAGTCTTCTTTCTTTTTCCTTTCAGCAGCCTGAACTGCTCTCTAAACTACAGCTCTATAAATAGCCATTACTACTAATGCATCTAATACGGTATGGAAAATTGATGTGAGTTTAAAAATGTTGTGAAGGAGAAAAATGCAGCATGATATGGAATCTTTAATGGTCTCAGGGATCATAGTATTGGTTTTGGATTGCAGTCATCTTCCTCAATCCTGCAGGTCTTTGTGTCCTTAAATCACATGTTCCTCAAATCAGGAGGGGTATCTGCAGTGTCATGGTCTCAGTGGAGGAGCATAGTCAAATGGTACAGAATGCCATTTTCTTTGAATGTCTCCTGACTCAAGTTGTTACTGCAGATCTGTATGAACTTGCCTTTGAGGTTTAAGCAGGTCATGTCCCAAAGTGTTGCTTTTTCTTGGCCAGCCCTGGACACCGTAATTTACAGATGCAGCTGTAAAATAATCAGCTTTACAGTTGCTTCCTTTCACCAAAGTAATGCCTGCCCTCAAAAACAGGAGCAAGGAAGCTGAGCAGGGGATTACATGGGAAGATGATATGCCATGCACAAACATACCTTGACAACCTCAGGCTTTGACACCAAGTTATTGGGATAATGCCATACACGTTGGCACAGTGACTGTTTGGAAAGGCAGTGTCTATTTGAGTGGGTCAAAACTGTGGTTGATTGTTTTCTTATCCTGTAAAACTCGAGTTATAAGCCCCATCTGATACTTCACTACTGTCTTGGTTTAGAAAGACAGGGATCTGCCAGGGAAAGCTGGAACTTCCCTTAAATGGAGAATGTAACCCCCCTTTCTCCAAATTATTGTGATTTAGCATTTAGGGGCTGCAGACAAAGATATGGGAATAGGAATAACAGTGCTTTACTAGGAATATTAAAATTACAAATGTAGCAGAACAAAAAAAAAACAAGCAAACAAGCAAACAAACAAAATAAAATCCTAGAAACCCTGACAGTCAGAAATACTACCACCCTGTTGGTGAGGGTGTTGGAAACAGTCCAAATAAGTCCTCCTGGAGTAACAGATGTGGTTCTGTTGAAGTAGAGATGATCCTGTAGAAAGGTCCAGTGGTGGCAAGATGGGTCTGGTCTTCCTCTGGGAAATCCAGTGGAAAACCAGGCTGCCTTGGTGTTCTGAATTGCAGGTTTTATCCAGGTAGGAATGCTTGGTTCCTCCCACTGGTGGAGCATCTCACAATGGGATGATGTAATCGTATTGGTCATGTGGTGAGCCTTAATGGCCCATTACCAGGAGATATCCCTCTGGAGAGAGGATGGGTTGTGGAAGAGATAAGGAACATTGCTCCACCTGGTTTTAACAGCTGACCCATTAACAGAAGGCACACACCCCCTCCCACCTGGAGGTATGAGTTAAAGAAAAACATCTCTTCAACCAGTTTCAACAGATTGGGACTAGAATATATGCTTTCGGTTACATTGTGCATTGCAACCCAAGACAACTGCCATGAGATTTGTAAGCCATAAGCTTGATTCCCAGAGAGGCAGGAACTCTTTGAAGCACAGTTGTGTCGGTCAGTTGGATGCCCTGAGGTCCCATCACTTGAGAGCTTGCACCTGAGAAGCTGGAGAGGGTGATTAGAGCAGACACCCTGGTATGGTAGCTGAGCGGGGCTGAAGCTGCCTGCTACCAAGTGGCATTTGCTCAGTCTGGACAGGACTTGCCTTGGCCACACATAAGCTTAGCCCAGGGGCACCGAGGAGACTTTGGTCAGTCATCAGTAATGCAACAAAGCCAGCTCCTCCTGTGTGGGACAGTGACAGCTCTACAGGCTGCAGTCTGTATTCTGGTGTCAAGACTGGCAAGAAGACATGGCTGAATGGTTTTCTACTTTGCTGCAAGAATCTTGGAAAAACATTTAGAATTAAGCCAGCTTCAGGCAGAATCACAGCACCTTCCACTGCACGTGAAAGCATCAGGCAGCCTATCACTCTATCCATCCTTTGGTGTATATTTTCTCTGTCTCTCTCCTTTCACCCCACCATATGTGGCACGTTGGATGTGCTGCCTCCTCCTCCTGTTTTCTGCCCCAAGGTTGTTGTGAGCTTGAGAGTGATGTCTGGTAACGCTCTTTATTGCACACAGTACAGAGAAATATGAGGATGGCAACCCTACAAGAGCAGATGGCTTCACATGCCTGGATCTGTTTCCTCAGACAAAGTAGGATACTGCGAACTGGTGTTCATTTCACTTGGTAACATCTACTTGAAATATTGGTGGGTGTTGAACCATTTGGAGAAGCAGGCAGGCTGTTACAAAGACTCACGTGGGCAGGATAGAGTGAGGGTGTATAGGTGTTGGGAATCCTGCACATTTCTGGTAGAGTGTCCCTTTCCAGAGGAGAGGACAGGGTGCTGAAAGGAAGAAGTTGTAAAGAGATGGGAATTTCTCTGTACTCCACTACTTGCAAACATGTGCCAATCTCCAGCAAGGCTGACTAAGAATAAAGGGACTGTTTGGGAGGGGTAAGCTCTGGACACCTCAGGTATGGACTACAAAAGCTCAGTTTATCTTGTTGGGGGGTGTACACACAGTACACAGTAAATGTATTCTCCAGACAATCAGCATCCACAGTCAGCAGAGACTACAACATGGCAGTGTTTGTAGCACAAGCAGGAAGAGGCCTCTGCACCACACATTTGCAGGGTAGTACTTGGAGGAGCATGTGGGGGAAAGGTGAGGAGATAAAGAGACAAGCAAAGAGCAAGATCATCTCTGTGTGCAGAGAGAGAACTCACCAATGGGAGGAAAGAGGGGAACAGTGGTGAACATGGGGGGACAGAAAGGATTAATTAGAACAGGGAGGAAAGGAAGATTTGCAGGGTGGGGATGTCAGAGGCAGTAGCCACAGCCCCGGAAGCCCTCCCACCTCATCCCTGCATCGCCCCACATGACAATGCTGTACCCTTCTGTCAGACAGCAGACTCCATCATTTCAGCTTGCTAGCCCACCCTCTCCATGTTAATGCGTTTCTGATAATTACCATTTTTCAGAACTATTTTGACTGTTAAAAAATGCTGTTTTTAAAATATAAGCTGATTAAAAGAGACTACTCATTAGCATAAGCTCCTTGCTGTTCAGACCTCTTCCTAATTAAAAGCACTCATCTGTGGAGACCTCGATTCTCCCCTGTCCTCTGGGCTAGCTTTTTGGACATTTTTCCCTGGCAGTTTGCTTTATTTTGCCTCATCTCCCTTTTTTTAGTTTCCTCTCCAGCAGATTTCTGGCAAGGGTGGCAGAGGATTCAGGCAGGTGGAGGCTTAGGTATTTAGTACCAGATGAAAACTAGAATGAATATGCTGTTCCTTAAAGCAGCATCCTCTGTTTATTGCTGCTGGCTGGGGAGCAGAGCAGCAGCATGTTTGCTCCCAGGTTCTTGGAGATACCCCTCCCAGGGCAGCGATCTCCTCTGGTCTGAACAGCATAGGCCAGTGGCATCTTTGGATGGCAGATCTGTAATGCAAACTCAAGGGTGCTGGTGGCTGTGCAGCAGGTGTTGATTTCTTTCTCATTCAGCACTAAGCCAAGGTCCCAGCAAGGGATCAGCTGCCTCTGTGTTGTGAGGAAGGCAGCATTATGATGAGCTGCAGAGGTCCCCACCACAGAGCCGCATGATGGCTCTAAATGTGTGTAGCCCCAGAATTTCAGAAATTTTTTGCGCAAAGAACTGTTTTCTGTCTTCCTTAGTGTTCCCCAATGGTCCTGAATGAAATAAAGCAGCCTCCCTCATTCCTCCCCTCGGTGTTGCCCGTTTCTAAGCAGCTGTCGTGTTTAGCCCTGAAGTGGCAGCATAAATAACTGAGGCAAGGATGGTGTCTAAGCTGTCCCAAAGCAGTCTGGCACTCTAGCCAGCTTGATCGGTAGGAATTCACATCTGTGGGATGGATGAGTTGCTTGCTGGCCCCTGGCAAATGTTCAGAAAGAGGGGAACTTGCTGGCATGTATGGACCCAGCTCACCAGTATGTGTGGAAGGAGGAGATTTCTCCAGACAGTGTTATTTAGAAGTTTATTCACTGCTTTTATCTTTCCATGCTATGGAATGATGGCAGACCTTGAAATACTCCCATTTGCTTCCCTAAGAATTTCTGTAGTTCACCTGTGATATACAACAGACGACTACCGTCAGCAAAAATCTGGTTTCTTCATTTCAGGAGGTCTTTCCTCAGCTACAGTCAAGTGTCACTTGGTGCCACTAAAGAGAAGGGGCTTAAACACTCTGCTTGTGAGAATGGCTCGGACAAAAACTTTTTGTCGAAGCAAACTCAGGACTGGCTGGCCAGTGACCTGTAACCCATCATGGGAATACTAAAAGACACAGACATTTTCCTCATCCTTGTTTTTATTCTATCCTTGCTCAGGCTGGATTGGATTGGAGCTGTGACCAGGTTTGGCTCAATATCCCTTCTCTCCATGCTTTTTCAGTGTCTTATGCTCAGCCCTGCAGGAGCTGACACTGCTGTGGAGAAGTGAGACTGGCGTCTAATTTGCGTCATGCCTCAGCAGCTCTAGTCTGACTGCAGGCTTTTTCTTCCTAGGGTTCCTCTAAGAGCCAAAAAAGAACAGCTGATTTTCAGATCTGGAAGGGATTGGGAATGGCTGGGAGGTTAGATACTCTGGGGTTAATGGTCATCTCTTTTGCATCAGCTCTCTGCTGGTGGAAGTCCATTGATTGCAATGAAATGATGCCTGATTTACCATGACAGTCAGAAAAGCATCATTCTCAGTTTATTTATTTCCTTTAACACTGAAAAATGAAACCTATCTGAACTGAAGGAGAGAATGCCACAGTCATGTGAGAGACTTATTCCAGTAAAAAGAGCTGCCCTTTCACACAGACTCGTTATACTCTACACCAACCCTTTGCTCCAACATCCTCCTTCCCTGCTTTCTCATACCAGGCTGTAAATCCCTGTTCACTTGTACATACTGGGGATGGATGATGTTGTCTCTTGCTTATACCATGGCACTTCAGAAATAACTTGACAGAAGTTTGTGGCACTGCAGCAGTCAGGCCCCAGGTTCAGCCAAACCAAGGCTGTAAAATCCCATTTAAAAGGTCAGGAGCAATGTTCTTAGTGCTCACTTTTCACCCTTCTGTGTATCTCTTCTGCTTGCTTGACTGTCTTTTCAAAGCTGTCAGCCAGGCTAAGGTCTCACCTGAAATTCTGAAGTAACCCCAAGTGGACAGCCTGAATGGCTGCAAAGGTCAAGACAATGCCTTGGCCCTGGTGAAGGGCCAAAGTCACTCCTGGTTTCACTCAGTTGCTTCAACAACATTACACCAGGATGACTTTGGTTTAAGGTAATGGCTCTACTTTTTCAATCAATAATCCAGCCTCACCTTTGCAAAGGCAGATGCATGCTACTGTCCTGCTTTCATAAGCAGGGAAATTGAGGTGGAAAGTCCAGAGTGGGAAAGAGTTTGCTTTGAGCTCTCCAGGATGTCAGACTTGCTCTGGTAAGTTTCTTTTCACCAGCAGAACTCCTGGTGTCCTGCTTAAGTAGAATGAGTGTCATTATCTTAATTTTGTAGCTGTAAAAATCAAGCCATGTTGAACTGGATTGGGAAGGAGTTGCCAAGGCCAGCACAATGTGTCCTCTAGAGCTGCCCTGACACCTCCAGGAGCAAGACCCAGCAGGCATTAGACCAGGCCCAGGGTACACCCTAGCTCTGAAATCCTTTATGAGGGTCATGTCACCTCTCCATCCTTTTTCATCATGCAGTACACACACCACACTTAGAGCTAAGAGAACATAAAACAGGAGGGAAAGCTTTCATGGAGAAGAGCAGGGCTTGCTTTTCCCCTGTCCCAGCAGCTCTCCCTGAATGGCAACTCTAGTGTCCTTCTCAAAAGTGGGGACAACATATCTCCTATGTCTCCCCCATGTGTGGGGCAGCTGGGGGTGCTGGTTTTAAGGAGTGCATTGCTGTCATAAACAGGCATGAAAAACACTCTGTTCCCATCAGCCACAGCAGAATCAGAAGTATCTTCATGGTGGGTCTTGTGGGTGCAACCCTGACAACAAAGTCAATTCCCCTGCTTCAGGGTGTTTGTGGGTCTGGCTGCTCGAAATCAAGCTGTGTTTCAACCTGAAGACAGCAGAGGCTTTAGGGAAAACAGTCAGGACTTTGCTCTTCAGTGTTACCAGAGGATCTGACTTGGTTTTGCTGTCAAACCATGTTTCTTTGACTTTACAGAGGCTGGGCAGGAGGGTTGGTCCTAAGAACTTGGTTCCTAGTGAGTTTGCACACATCTGAAACTGGCCATCATGGTGACAAAGTGCTCTGGAGGGAAAATGGGAGAATGGAGAGGCAGAAAGCTGCAGAGTTTTTTTGCAGATCAGGAATTTTAAACTCAGGCCACAGGATCTCAGTAGTTTTAAGTCTTATGAGTACTCTGCAAGAACTGCTGCTCTTTCTTATAGTAACAGCATTTCCTCCTGACTGAGGATACTTAAAATTTTCTAATATTAACTCTAGAATAGACAAGTATTTCTAGATAGATAGCTCATCCAGGGAAGGATATTTATTATTTTATATCTAGAGCTGGCAGTCCCAATGGGCATCCGTGTATTGATCTTAGAGAGCTGTGATGGATGGAAAAGTAGGTTGCTCTCTACAGTGAGATAGTTTGTATAGAAGAAACTTTGGAAGTTCCCAACCTGAAGGGATTGAAAAGTAATGGGTGCTACAGGATAGTTGGGTGGGTATCACTTGGTTTGGGACAGATTTCTCATTTCTTCTTCCCTCATTTGCTAAATTCCTACATATTAGGAACAAGGAAATGAGATGGGCATAACAGTGATAAAAGTCAAAGTAATTTCCAAAGATGAATTTTGATTAGACCTGAACCATTTGGGTCTGTCCAAGAAACCTTTTCTCTCTCATCCAAGACTTAATTAAATGCTTCTGTTTCTCCTGTCTCATGCAGTTTCTCTTCCCTTGCATTAGCAGGGCTGTCTGCTTCCTCTGCTGGGCAGGGACTTCCTTCAGCCCTTATACAGGTTACTTCTTATCCTCTCTGGTAACTGCTCCCTCTCCAGTCTGACTAGAGATGGGACTCCTATGAGGGACAGGAAGAGTTAATCAGTGAACATAGAGTCATCTAAAAGCAGAGAGGGGGACTCTGGTCCTCTATAAAAAAAGTGTGCTGCAGTTGCTAGGACTGGCTCACAGCATCTACTTTGTCAAAAGTCTGCCTCCTCTTTCAGGCATCTGGGTATTTTCCTTACTTTAGGAAGGGAATAAAACGCAGACACAAACAAAACAAAAAGCCTGACATCAGATCTAATTAATAATAATAGAAAAGCCAATTTCACAGCCCATTACCCCTCATAGCCAGGTGGGGGGTAGGAAGGTGAGGAGGAGGAGGGACTTGAAGCAACATGGGCGGGTGTGTTTGTGAACCTTATGAAAGAGATGGGGCAACGGTGGCTCACAGAGTTTCCCTGCCAGACATATAGCTTTAGGCTCCATTAACCCAGAACCCAACAGAAGGTACCATAGCCAAGGGGAAAATCTTTAAAAATGCCAACAGCATCATTTTGCTTCATTAGCAGGGCTCCGGCGTGCCTCCTTCTCTCTTCACTACCACTATGACCCCCTCCCTTCCATGCTCCCTCCTCTCCCTCTCTTTCCGTTTCGTTTAACTGAAGGCAATTCATCTCGTTTTAATTAATTTTTACTTGCAGCGTTATCACCCCAAGTATAAAGGCAAAAAGTTGTTTTTTTTAATTACAAAGCTAACGGCATTAATTACCAGTACAGTAAATGCATCAACGCATGGGAGCCAAGTGGCGTTTGGAGGCACTGAGGCAGTGAGCGTCTGTGACAGCTGCAAAGGGTTTGGTGGGATTTTTTTTTTTTTTTCTTCTGACAGCCTCACCACAGTAGAACCTTACTTTGGGGAAAAAAAACAGCCTAAGATTTTTTTTTAACTACAAATCAACTCCAGCCACCCACTGGGATATGGCATCTGGAAGGGATGAAACAGAGCATCCTTAAACTATAGGGCTGGAAGGGACAGGAAAAGATCTTTGTCCCAAAACAGATAGCACTAGACCTGTTTCAGTATTGATAGATGTTTGTTGCATTTCAGCATGCACAGGGAGTTCAAGTCCCATTGGTCCAGTAGTTCATCCAAGTGTCACTCTTCTTGCCTAAATGGATCCTTGTAGGTGGAATATTTGCAGAGTTTTGATGACCTGAGGAAGTGGAGTTAGAGATCTGATCTGTAGGGAGCTACCTGTGGACTCTGCCCAGCCATGGCATGTGAACCCATCTACAGAAGATGAAAGTGACCCTTTGCTTCAGCTCTGAATGGACCCTGAGGAGTGACCAAAAAGTATAAACCCAAATAGTCTGTGTTAAAAATACGGGATTCAAGGGATGCACTTTATTCTGGCATTCCTGGTGGTGCAGAAGAGTCACATCAAGTGCCAAGGGAGTCTGCTTTCTGAGGGAACTGGGATTGGAGAAAGAGGTGTCAGCAGCATTGGCAGTGGTAGGAGAAGGACTCTTGGCTTTCCATCTGGAGCTGTTAAAGAGGCATCTTGTCTGTTTCCTTTAATTTTCTTCTAAGAGGAAGGTGTAGGTGAGGGGAGAAAGCTTGAATGTGCCCATGTTACACTGGTGCTTGGAACATGGCTTTGCCTTTGCCAGACAATGGGTAACCTTTGGAGGAAGGGAAGGGTGGTACAGGAAAGGCACCTCTGCAGTCAGACAGGGCGAGCAGAAATGGTGCAGCATGAGAGTTGCTTCTGCTACTCTGTTTTTCCCATTAAGTTAAGGATAAACCAGCAAGTGCTGAGGAGTAGTGGGGAGGGGGCAGCCCCCAACCTTCTTTTCTTACATGTGCTTCCTGAGCCACATTTTGCTTTGGTCTGTTTCTGGCTCAAACCTTTTCTACTCCTGCCATGGCAAAACCTCTCTGCTGAGTTGTAAAAGCAGTCTCATTCTAACCCTCTCTGAAAGGGTTGGAAGAAGTGTCTTTGTATGGCCTTGCCTTTCAGTCAGAGCCTGACTGAAAGGACAGATATAAGGAGTGAAAAATTACCCTAATAAAATGATGTCTATCATTTTCTTATTCCAACCAGAAATTCTGTAGCACAGAACATCAAAAAAAAGAATTTTAAAAAAGGGGAAGAAAAAAAAAAAAAAAGAACTAATTCAGAAACAACCTGAAGGCAAAAAGTTATGAAATTGAAACCCAAAGAACCAGCAGGGAAAATGCTTAAAAAAGTCCCTTATTAGAATCACAGAAGGTAGCGCCATACGCCCACATGAAAAACAAAATAAAAACCTGGAAGCAAAAAGGTAAGAGAAACTCATGCACTTAAATACCAAGCTCTGTTGGTTTATTCAAGTCAGATAAAGAACACTTTAAAAATTGGATATTCCATCCGAGTGATGCTAATAGAATGGAACATAAAATGGAGCACTGAGATGTAAAATACAGATTAAGAAAAAATTTGAGGAACAAATAGCCAAAGATAACACAAGCAATAATAAATTCTTTACATACCAAGAGTAGGCAGCCCCAGGGAGAGTCAGTTAAAGAGGTAATCAGGATGAATAGAGGTTGCAGAAAAGACTTGGTCATTAGTAGAGGGGAGAAGAGAACCCTGAATACCCCAGCATGTATTTTGCAGGGAAAAAATGATGACACTGTCCTTGGGTGATGTGTGAGTAATAACGAAGCTGTGTGCAAAATGGGGCTGTAACAGATCTCCAGGTTATTGCAAAGGGAATCCATGTTGACAGGTCCCAATTTTGACTTGCAGTCCTCCATAGAAAAATCTGTATTCCCTGATCATCACCCCAATACCATCACAGATTCTGGGGGGAGAAGCAACCTGAAAAGAGAAGGTATGAAATGTGAACCTATACAACCAGCAGGTAGACTGCTACAAGATGAAATCCCTTAATAGGTTCAAATTAAAATCACAACTTGGAAACAAACAGGAAATGGGAACAAATGCAGTCAAGTGCCAAATTTCATAGGCTCATTCACATTTCATTTAAAAAAAAAAAAAAAAAAAAGGAAAAGAAGAAAAGATTACACCAGAGGCATAAAATGTTTGGGGGTTTTTCTTTGGGTTTTTTTGTTTTAAATTTGGGGGTGTTGTTTGTAGTGGGGTTTTTTTGGATTTCTCTGCAGTTTTGTTTGTTTGTTTGTGATCAAGTCTTCATCTGTACTATCTTTAGGCAGTTCTAGTAGTCCCCTTTAATTGTTGCTGTTAGTTCTGCCCACTCTGAAACACGCTTTTTTGTCACTCACCTTAGACTATGGGCTGATTTGTTTTTTCTGTTGTCATTTCCAGAATGAGGGTCATTGCTCTGTCCTGTAGCCCAGGAATCTAGCTTGGCCTCTGCCCACCATCCCAAAGTGCACATCACTGGGTGTATAAGTTGCAAATCCAATGGAGGAGCAGAAAGTGGTCAGGAATTCATTGAAGATTAGAGTTTGGGGACTTGATTCACATTCATCAACATACTATGACACTTTGAACATGTCTGTCTTCCCTACCTCTTCCTTTCTTTCTTTCCTAGAAGCATTTTCATGGGCATCATTGGATTTCTGCCATACCTGACCTTACTTTCAGCTTAGTTGCAGGACTCTCCCTCCCCTCTCTCCCCTTCAGCTGTCCTCCCCTCCACCTCCAGCCCATGCCTGTGATCTGCATCCCAGTCACCTTCCATGTATTGTTCCACATCCTTCTCCCTTTTGCATTTATTTATTTATTTATCTTCCCTGGGGTTGGAAATGGGGAAAAAATAAAAATAAATATGCAAATGCAAGGGAAAAAACTGCGAGAAATTTAATTAAAATGTGTGTGTTTCTTTCCCTTCGAGTGCTTTAGGGTGGAATAGCAAATTCTTAAAAAAGAGAGCACTCAGAATAAGGTTAAAGAGCTGGAAACTGATTACATGCAATTGAAAATGAAAGCAGGGAGGGGGTGGTGGAGATGTAGCATATTGAGATAGGTAAAAGGCTCAGGGAGACTCTTGCTGGTGAGGGGGCATTTTTCACTGCCAAGCAGGCATTGCTTATGAGGTCTGTAACGGGGTTTCAGACGTTTTGCATCAGGAGAGAGGCAGGGAGAAAAGTGTTTTACTTTGAAGAGCAATATGAAGAGGGCACCTTGCAGATGAGAGCTGGGAAAAAAAGCAACAGTCAGGAAAGACAGAGGAGTGGGGGAGAGCCACCACTTTCTGGTTTGTATCTGTAGATCTGCCATACCCTGAGAGAGGACAGGACTTCTAGAATGCTTGAGGGTAGGGAGAGGAGAGAGAAATAAATAACTGAGTCTCATACTTAATGCAGGATCCGTAATCACCTGTTCTGAACTTGATCAAAGCCATAGCTGTAATGCATCTGTGTGAAGGAGAAGGTGAGGTTGTCGGGCTGTGGAGTTGTGCTTCAGCTTATTAAAGATTTGAGGGTGAAAGCAAGTTCTGGAGGGGATGGAAGTCTCCCAGCTTTACAGGCATGTTTGGACAGCAGTGGTCTGACCATGTCCCATTTCTGATTGGCCCCTGGGTGTTCACAGGGCCATGTAGCAGCTTCCTAAAATAACAGGCCTCCCTTAGATCGACCACAGGACCTTCAAGTTTAAACCCCACCCTCCCCATAGACCCACTATGACAGCATTAGGGCCAGCAACAGATTTGTGTGCCAAGGGTGAGAACGTGTATATTATGTGGCCTCACTTACGAGCAGTGCTTTTCCAGTGCATCTTCTCCATTCTGCTCTCATTCCAACATGGGAATCATTTCTTGGCAGCTTGTCTTTTTAATTAAGCACAGCCTTTGAAAGACCACATCCCCACTTGTGCCCTACCTTGGCTCCAGGCTGCCAAGGTCTCTTCATTACTCAGAGCCCATGAGACACCTCGTGAATTTAATTTTTAAACCTGTGATGTTCTGTTAAGTGTGGGCCTGTCCCTCCACAGTCACTGAAAGGCATGCTCCTAGCAGCTCTTCCTTAGGGCCATTGCTGCCTGCTGCAGGGAGTCCTCTCACCAAGCTGAAGCACGTCCCAAGCACTCCTTTTCCTGGTTTGTTGGCATCCACATTTCACTGACTGTGGGAGGCACCATTTTGGTGCTGTTCCTGCCCTTCTGGGTCTTGGCTGGAATAGGAGAGGAGGACACTGGAGACAGTTACCTTATAAGCAGTTTGAATAGTGTCTAGAAAAGCTTCCATATTAAATAGCCATATTAAATAGTTTCTGATTGTGACTCATCCATGCACTGTCTGAGTCCTCAAGAACCTCTCTTGGAAGGGGCTTAATGGCAAAAACAACAGCTGCTTCCTGCTCTGGTGTAGCAGGGATTGATGCTGCAGCTTTTATAACCCACCGACGGTAGCTCTCCCCTTCTGCCCAGAGATATTAAAAGTCCAATTTGCCCTTCTATTTCCCAAGCCTTTTAGAGTGAAAGGGAGAAAGGAAGTCCTCTTGCTGTGATGCAGAGTGATTGCTGCCATCTGACATTCACATTTATCTGCTTGGTCTTTTCATTATCTCCCTCCCATTCTGCTCGTTCTCAGCTGTTTGCTGATCCTCTTCCTTCCTCTGAGACTGGCTGTTGTTAAAACTCCTCTGCTTACCTGCTCTGTATATCTTGACTTATCTGCTTGGTTCACATCTCATTCATTGATTTTTTCATACCCAGCTGCTAAATGAGCACTGTTTGCACCTCTTCCACAAGCATCTTCTGCTTTGCTACTGCAAATTCCTTTGTAGTCCAACTAAAACAGTGTAGCTTCTCATTACAAACAGAAAAGCCAGCAGGCTTCCCATTTTTCTTACCTCTGCCTGTGTGCTGCTTGTTTTATTTCAGTCGAGAGGTCACACCACTGGTGACTCTTACTAGAGATGTTTCCCTAACTTTGAGCCCAATTTATCAGTCAGGATACAAGGCTCATTTTTTTCCCAGGTGCCCCAGACCAGGAATAGCCTCTGGCTGTTACACAGCTTTTCAACAAACTGTGTCAAGAAGCAGCAAAATCCTGCCTCCGGGAACATGTTCCCTTTCTTAGTTTTATTCTGTATTGTTACAATCTCTTTTAGTGTCTCAATTACATATAGACAGGCACAAGCTGCAAATTCATATCAGAAATTCAGGGATGTTTGTGTCCAATGGACTTGTCTGCCTCAATTAGTTTGTACCACTACTACAATATAAATAGATGAGGGATAAGCAACAAATACTTTTGTAAGAGTTTCTGTGTGCCTTGTTTGAGGGTTACTCCGTACCATTCCATTCAAATCTGCTTTAGTAGTGCCAAAGCTAGTGTGTAAACATGAGTGCTATGCAATTCCCTGGTACAGGCATGCTCATATGCAGCCAAAGTCCAACTTAGGATTTTTATCCCATTTGTATCTGCAGAGGTATCAATCCCACATTTCCTTTCCATGAAATCAGTGGGATCTGTGTTAACTTTGACATAAATCCTCAGCTTCATCTTCAGCCTACATCTTCAGGCCTGATGTATGGATAAAGAGGGAGTAATAGGACCAAGAAATACAAAACACAGCTCATGATATGCACAGAACTTCTGTAAGATTGTGCTCTGTTTTAGAACAAGGTGTGAAGCTGATGCAGATAAGATAGGTAATGGCCAGAATTTATGCGGAAAGCTCATATCTCCCTCTTGGTCTGCTGTGTGTTCACCACAGTGGGGTTTGGAAGTTTAGGGCTATCGGCTTTTTAATGTAGGAAAATGGTTCCATTGGCTTCTGCAAGAGAAGAACTTGTGTTATTTCAGAAGTGGGAATGATTTTTGGCTCATGAGAGATGTCCTGTTCTTGTAATTATGGGAATCTTATGGTTCTGGAGGTCTTCTAATAGACATCTACATCTGCCAGTCAAGCAAGAAGCATTGGGAGAACAGGCTTTCTTGAGACTATCTGGGAAGTCCAACATCTAATATTCATGAACTTTGAAAGGCACTGACATGTGAAGTAAAAAATTAGTCAAATCTTTCAAATATCAGGACTGCTGAGTAGAATAGGAGATCCAAGAGGAATCCATTTGTCTAGGCTTAGATTTTGCCACACTCTGCCCTCATTTGTTTGCAATGCAAGGCAAAGGACAAGTCTCCATGCCCAAGGCATGCAGCATTTTGCTGTCTCAGGTTTTGAGGGGCAGCTCATGCCACCAGGACCGTCCAAAAGGCTCTAGACCCCAAAGTCCATAGATAAAGATCTGAGCGGAGCAGTTCAGTTTGGAATGCCACCAGAGCGCAGTGAAAGCCCAGTGAGTGCAGGGGTCTGGGGACCTGCAGGGGTGAGAAAGGCTCCTGGGAAGTGAGTGAGTTGGGAGCTGGGACCCTGCAGGGCTGCTTGTCCTATCTCTGGTCCTCGACTTCACTTTTCCAAATGCAAAAGGCTGGCAGCATGCATACATCGCTCTTAATCTTCCTTTTGCATCCCTGTTTTTGCAGTTGTCAGAGCGCCGTACTATGCGAATTGGAATTAAGCAATTAAAGCGATAATGCTTCCCTTGAAGAGTTTGACAGTGCAGAAGGAACACAGACTGCTTTTCAGACAAGCTTTGGTTGCATATTTACCTAAAAACAACAGGAAGAAATAAATGGACGATGGTACACAGGCACACACCAGCTTTGTGACCAAGCCACCCTTCCCTCCCTGTGCATCCCTCTTTCTTACTTATCCCGTAACACCACTGAGCTCTTGGGTCCTCAGAGGGGCTTCTCACTTGCCACCCTCAGCACAGAGGACTCAAAGGAAGGGTCTGCCACAGCCTGTAATGAAATTGTATCTTATACAGATGTTTAAAGGTCATGCTCAACACCATACTTCATGCTTCAGAGACAGGGCTTGTGTCACTGACTCATGGATCGCACTTGCAGAGCTTTGCAAGGCTGGTGTGTGGGGATTAGGAGGGGGAAGATTGCTATCAACTGCTGGGAGACAAAAGTTCAGAGCTGTTCTCTGTGAGGAGTTTTTTGACTTTGCAACTTAGCGAGCATCTTGTGTGAGTTCTTCCCATCAGATGGTCCTCTTGTTCTAAGAGACCTTGCAATTTTCCTTCGTTTAGATTTGCAGTGAGTTTGTGAGAAAGGAGGGGGTTATGCTATTGAACTGTTTGGCCAGTGATTTTTTCATCACAATCAAAGATGGGCTAAACTGAGGCTGCAAGTCTCAATGGTCTTGGAAGCCAAGGTGCTGGGAAGCTAGTCTGACCTATGGAGAGTCATGCTGCTGGTGCCTCTTCATCTTCTCCCCTGTTTAGCAGATGAGGTAGTGCCTTTTAACATTGTTGATAGGATGTAAAATCTGCTTTGACCCAGTAATGGATCAGACCCAGGAGTACAAATGTAAGATTCAGCAAAATGGCATCATTTAAAGTAAGCTTCACCCTGTGATTTTTCTCAAGTTGTGCTTTCTTTGCTTGGGATGTGGTTGGTCACCCGTGCTTTGAACCTGCTTAGCCGTTGGCAGAAGCTTAGCATTTTCTGCATTTCCTACAGGTCTCAGGAGGGAAAGGAGCAGAGAACAGGGAGTTGCTGATTTGTTGCCAGTCGAGATACATAGGGCCTGATTCACCACTGCTCCATTACACCCAGAGTCACATCGGCATAAAAAGATGAATCAGAGGCAGTGACTCAGGCTCCAGAGCTCTAAATAGTCAGCAGAAGTGGCAAGCCTAGTCCCAAGTGGCACTAATAACTGAAAGAGAGTTAAGAAACTGTGTGGCTTAATGGGGTATATTCCCCAGCTCACACAGGCACACAGGGAATCATTACCAGATAGAGGTAATTGGGTGATTGTGTAACAGAGTGGTCACATACACTGGTCTACAGTAGTGCATGGGAGGATTTGTTTCACTTTGAAACATCTTCCCAAGTTATATGAGGTAAAATGAAGACAGGCCCACTCAGGGCAGATTCCTGGAAGCTGAGAGGATGTTGTGGTGATGGATAACCCCTTTACTTTAAGCATACTTCACTGCCCACTTTCAGGAAGAAGGATTATAGAGGCCCTTGTTCCAAGCCAGCAGGGCTCATCTTAAGCTAAATTGTTAGGTAGGGGTGTAATGGGATAATTCAGACAGTCTGAGACCACTCTTTGCTCATGTAAAGTAGCATTCACGTGGAAGCAAAGTTGTCCCAGTTGGCACCTGCGTCAAAAGCTCCTCTTTACGTCTCCATTTTGCCTGGTCACTTCCTAGGAAGGTCAGCTGAGCTTATTCCCAGTAGCAGTTGTTTGGCCTGAATTAGCACTCAAGGAAGCATTGGCTCAATCGATCCAGATAACTCTATCTAGCCTTTGTTTAAACAAGGCCACAAGTTCCCACTGCTTCTACATCATTTATCTGCTGTGTAGTTCAGCAGCCAAGCTGTGTTTGTGGAGGCAGGCAAAAAAACCCAAAAAAAAACTGAAAAAGAGAGAAAAAAAAATCCCACAACAGCTAAAGGTAAAGGCCCATTTCTTCTTTCACTCAGGATAGTTAAAGGAAATATTTTGCGGGTACTATCTAGCCTTGGTCCCCTTCATCCCTTTGCCTTGCCTGCCTATAACTACTGAGCCCTGGTTTTGACTGCAATTGCTCTTTTAATCCCTCTAGCTGAGGGTTGCACCACATTCCCCTCCCTTTCTCCGGATGTTTTAATGAGCTTGCATTTTCATGAAAGGCCAGATCTGATCGTGACTTGAATGGCAGCTGCCAAACAGAGGTCTTAGTTTCAAACTCAGCAAGAAAATGGCTTTGCCTCCCCTAGAGCAGCTTATGTACTTGAGAGGCTCAGTCATTATGAGCAATTTCTGTTAAGAGCTGAGTACCTTTTGTGTTCCTTGGGGTGTGCTCAGCACCACTGAGGATTGTGCCTTCTTTGTGTTTTGAACTAACATCAGCAGAGCTTAGACAAGCCTGCTGGGAAGAACGTGACTACAGTTGTCATCCTGGAAGTCTTGGGTTTTTTGCTGGTTTGCTAGGGTATTCCCCCTCCCTTATTAATATATTTATTAAAAAAAAAAAAAAAAAAAAAAAAAAAAAAAAAAAAAAGGGAAAAAAAGGTTGAGTTTTTTACTTCTCCTGAAAAGCATCTTCAATTTTCTTTATGCCTGGCAGACCTTGTCTGCATGCTGTGCTTTTCCCTGGACTGGAAGCATTCAAAGTGTAAACACCATGAAGGACATGAGGGTATTTTGGGGGGAGCAGGGGGCTGGTCCCAGGCTGTGTAATTGTAAGATGTGAGGTGTCATTGCCAAAAGAAGATATGCTAAAGTGCCCTGATGATGAGATTGGCTTGAGTCCTGGCAGTGGAGCAGGATTCCAAGAAGAGGGAGAGAGGTCTCTTTTCACAACAGTTGAAGTCAGTAGTTATGATGGGATGTGGCAGGAGAACCCACAGTGGATGGCTGGGACTTTTTCTGTCTCAGAGGACAGAGAAACTCAATCCAGTTCTTCTCCAGCTTCCCCAGCCACAGCACCTGGGCCATCACAGAGGTGAATTTGGGCACAGTGTGCATGCCAGCAAAGAGCCTTAGGAGAAGGCACTATCAGAAAATGCTCCCAAGTGCCACTATTGTCTTGGCAAGATCCAGTGACCCCTCTGACTTCTGAAGAGCAGAAAATGATTAGGATGTGCTGCAGCCCAGGAGAGATTGTGTTTTCTCCTTCACCCCATGCCTCAAGCCGCACAGCTGAACCTGTGGCTTATGGCTGCCACAGATTTCAAAGTGACAGGAAATTAAGCAGCTGAGGGGAGAGGGGAACAAAGCCTACCAAGTTTATCCTCTGTCTTTTTAGTATGGCAGTGCTTTCAAAGAATTCACAGGGGCATGAGTTCTAGGTAAAGATAAGGTGCATGAACAGAGGCGTGTCTTGTCTAAGGTGTATTACAGTCCTGTATATTGGAAAAGGGAAGTGAGTTAAGCTTTGGTAAAGAAGATGGTACTAAAAACATGAGAGAAGCACTGTGGCTGAATACTCAAGGAAAGTATCATCTATGCTTCTCTACTTCTAGGCATCCTTTGGCATGAGCTTTGGTCACTGGGAGGCAAGACACAAAGCTATACAGATTATTTGTTTAACCTGTACAACAGCTTTCCTGTTCTGTGCTGTGTCAGCCTTTGTCTCCATGGCCCCCTGGGAAGCAAATGGATCTTTGATCCCTATTCACATCAACGGGGAAGTCATCAATGCCCTTTTTTTTCCAAGTTTAAAGTAATAGCCAATCACATTTGAAACAACTGACACTTCAAATTCACAGCTAGAGTTTTGGCATGTTTCTTCACTTCCATGTCCCATTCCATGCACAGTCATTTATTCACATTAAGGCAGTAAAATATAGATGAGGGAATCTTACAGATGGGAAATTCTTACATCCTCTTTTGGTGCCTTTTTCTTGGGCCACAGTAAATGATGATGTAAACTGAAAGACTTCAGATTTTGGTTTCTCACCTTTGATTTTTGCACCTAATCTCTGCAGCTTCATCTGATCAGGCAATGTAGGAAATCTCCCCTCTAGGCCATTTCTCACCTTGTATGAAGTATTTATATCACTCTGATCCATTTTATCACCATGCCAGAAACATTTAGGCCCTTGTTCTTACGATGTCCCTGGAATAGCACAGGTCATCATCCTATTACTCCTGAACTGTTTTGCAAGGAAGTAGCCAGAGCACAGGACCCTAAGTAACCTGCCCAAGCTGGTCAAGTCAGTAGCAGAGCTGAGCTCTGATCATGCATCCACAAGGCCTATATTTGTGTTTCTCTCCTGTGCAAAATCCATGAGCCCTACAGCCTTTCCCAGCATTCACTAAAGTACGCCTGCTTTCAGCAGGTCCTCCAGCATTTGAACCCTGTGCATCAGGAAAGTAGAGTGGCCCCATTTATTCCCATTAACATGCAGACACACACTCTTTGTCTCCCTCTGGGAACACAACGGGAAGAGTTTTAGTGTCAGGAAAAATAGTAATGAAAATAATAATAACAGCAGCAGCAATAATAGTAAGAAAAACTTCTAGGTGTCAACTCTATATTTTCTGGGCCTGGTTAAGTTCTCTGGAGCATAGCACTCCATCACTTTTTTCAGCAGGGCATAGTTGCTCATGACTTGAAGGTTTTATCTCTGGGCTTCCTGTACAAAAAAGGAGATAGGAGGGAAATCTTGCATTCCATGGAAGTATTGATGTTTAATTAAGTATCACATTTAATTGTTCCAAACTCCTGCTTGACAACCACTGCATTTTGAAAATTTTCTCCTTATTTTTTGATATTGAAAAGATAAAAACCATCTCACTTAAATGGTGTCCATCCTGTGTGTCCCTTTGCACCTTGGAGTGACCTGTGCTCCAGGACAGGTGCATTGGCATGATTCTGGTGCATGCTGCATTTCACACTAGCCTTAAGGGAGCAAGTGCCTCCTCTGTTCTGCTCCCAGTGGCCCTTTCTGTCATCTTAAGTCCAAACTGCCTTCTGCCTGCTCTGTGGCATTTGTCTTTGGGTCTCTCCTCTTTCTTTTTTCTTGTTCTTTTAGGACTGGGGAAAAAAGCAAACTGCACCTTGGAGAAATTGGTTTTCTGGGCCTTTCTTACACTGCCTTTCTTGCAATTATCTCAGATCACCTGCATCTTGCAAGAATTAATGGTATAAAGCTTGCTGCCCCTCTGTGAGACTGACCAGTTTTATTATCGTTGTATGAAATTAGCAGTCTCTTTGATGTCTACTTAATCTGCTTTGGGACTGTGACACCTTGCATACAGATCTTAAGCAACACACTCCAGGAAGTAGAAAACCAGAGAGACTGGTAAGAGTGCAGTAGCCTCAGCACAGAATCTGCCAATGCACCTGTCATTCCCTCCTCTGTTCTTGGGGTCACACATCCCACGCCATCAGAGAGACAGAGGTGTAGTTAAAACCCAAAACCCGGCTGTTGACAGAACTTAAAGTGCCTCCCTTGTGTGTGCTAACCACTCTTGCCTTTGCCAGTCCCCACCATGGGAGCTCCCCTGGATAGGGAAGAGGTGGGGTTGCCCATGGTTCTTGCAGCAGCATGTCTGCCCCAGCCACTGCCAGCCACACATCACGTCCCCGCGCAGTCACTCGACAGCCGCCACTCTCCAGATCAGACGCCTGTGGCCTTGGGGCCCCACTGGGACATTTGCTGGTTTTGACTGGAGTACACTTACATTGTATTCCCAGTGCCTGGTGAGAATCTGTGTTTTGGATTTGTGCTGAACACAGGCTTGATCATATAGAGATATTTTTCTTACTGCTGAGCTGGCCTTTAACAGAGCTAGTGTTTTTTCTGCTTCTTGTACTTCCATGCTGGCAAGGAAGTTGGGTGTGCCTGGGAAGCTGGGAGGAGCCACAGTCAGGACAGGTGACCCAAACTCACCAAAAGGATATTCCATTCCCCATGACATCATACTCAGTATATAAAGCTGCAGGAAGAAGGGAAGGACATTTGGATTGATAGTGTTTATCTTCCCAAGTCACTGTTACACATGATGGGGCCCTGCTCTCCTGGGAATGGCTGAACACCTGCCTGCCCATGGGAATGGTGATTTAATTCTTTGCTTCGCTTGGCTTGTGTGCTCAGCCTTTGTTTTCCCTGTTAAACTGTCTTTATCTCAACTCATGAGTTTTCCAGCTTTTACCCTTCCAATTCTCTCCCTGATCCCAGTGGTGGGGCAGTGAACGACTGCCTGGGGCTTGGTTCATGGCTGGGATTAAAGCTTGATAAATGTTTCTGGAGATAGGGGTCAAGTGTGTCTCAGGCTGGAAGAGAGTAACATTTAGACCTTGTCTTGTGATTTTGAAGGGCCAGTCTCTGGAAGGGGGAGATAGGATAATTCCCCTCCAACTCTGCTTGCCAGTAGTGAGATGTCACGGCTTGGTCTCTGGTGGGGTGTGACACCTCGTTTGGATACCACCAGAGCCAGAGATTTGTGTTGGTGTGTGAGGATGTGCAACCTCTACTGGGAGAGAGGCATGGGGAGGCTTGAAGGCTGCTGGAGGAAAAAGGGTCTGTGTAAAACTCTCCTGCTTGACCAAGCCCAAGAGGCTTCAAAGGAGGCAGGCCTGGCATTTACATACACTGTGTAGAAAGATCACAGATAATAAGCCTTGTGTGTGTGAGAGAGACAATGAGAACTGAGTCACTCCTGCTGAATCTCATCATAAACAGTACCCAACAGCAGTTTTTCCACTGGAGTTGTTTTCCGGGGATGTCAAAACTATACTGAAAGAGAAGAATGTGGTGATTCTGTTTCCTTGTCTTTCTGCTCTTCTGTCAAGGATAAAAGGCATTTCTGGGTTGCTTTCCCCCTACCTACCTACCTACCTACCTACTTACCTCCCTATTGCAACTTCTTCATGCAGCACAGCAGCTCTTCTGTGATGCATGTATCCCACCTCTGTGCCAAAATCCCCTGGAGACCCAGCTCCCACTGCCTGTGATTGATTGCTATGCCTTGTTTATAACTCCAAGACCGAGGGGAAGCAGCATCCCTGCCTGACTGGAATAAGGTGCATTTTAGTCTCTTTGAAGGGTCTCACAGTGGCAGGTCCCACCATGGCCTGGTGAATCCCAGACTCTGCTCTCCTCAGCAGAGGGAGACTTTATAATTCTGTGGCCACAGCAGCCCTACAGTACAAATATAAAGTGCGACCTTATGGCAGGGGACCGCAAAAGGAGAGGCAGGATAGGAATGCAAGGGGAGGTGAAAGAGAGAGACAATGGTTAAAACAAAAAAGAAAGATAAAGAGTGACATGAAGACTTTACTCTTCATTTATAAAAGGCTTCATCCATCAGCTGGATTGCCTTAATGTGTCTCCTAACAAGGCTCCCCCAACACACACACACCCTTTCCTTTGGTTTTGCTCTTTGATACTGTCACATGCTCTTCATTTTCCAGCACGTTGCATTCATTCTTTGCCTTTAAACTCCAAGGATTAAAGCAACTGGATAAAATAAATAAATAAATGAAATTAAAAGAGCTGACATATCATGCTGTTGTTGGCAGCCTTTGATTTTCTTCCAGAACAAGATCATTACTTTTTTTCTCCAGCTTTGAAAAATAGCAATGGACAGACGACAGACTCCTCATCTTATAAATTCTTTTATCACTTGTGGGCTGTAGTAGGTGTGGGGAGAGGTTGAAGAATGAGAGGTTTGTGTCTGTAGTATAGGGAACTGTGAATGACTGTGAGCTTAGATCCAGGTAGCACCAAGTCTAGTTCTGGACAGGAAATGTCTTTTTGCTGGATTTTTTTACAAGCCCCAGGACAACAACTTCACAGTCCTCACTGAAGCTTAGAGGGTGCTCCCACATAGAAACAATGAAGATTAGGGCCATCCTGATGAAGAGCAGCCTCAGCTGTATAGCATTGAGTCCCAGACAAGTATTTCACAAGCTTTCAGGAGGCAACACATGGCTACTGGGTGTTTTTTTGGCACAATCCACTGTTATAAGCATGAAACTTTTAACATGAAGCATGAAGAGCTGATTTACAGAATTTGGCACTGGATCTGAGTCTATGTCAGTTTGTAAGTCTCCAGGCCCAGGAGTTTTGCTGACAGAATGTTAGGTACATCAGAAGCTTTTCCTAGTTTTGAAGCTGAGCTCAAGTTTGTTGAGTCTCTGCTACTTCGGAGCAGACTGAGTTGCTCCTCCCCATGCACAGTTGCAATGTGGATCAGTGAATCTGACACGAGCTACTTGGGAGCCCATTAGAGGCACATTTCCCACCATGAAATTTGCAGGATATGTGGCTGTTCAGATCCAGCCTTGTCTGGATTTTGAACAGATCATAAATCTCTGGCAGTGGGTGATGCTTTGCTGTGCAAATGAAGTCCAAGGAGAGCCAGGAGCAAAGAAAACGTGTTTGCGATCACAGTTCCAGTATGACTGAATCATAGAGTCGCTATAAATAAGGAGAAGGAAACTGCTGCAAGGAAGCTGATTACTTGAAATTGTCCATTCCTTTCCTTTGCTTTCTCCAGGATGGTTCAGTGCATCATCTGTATGTTTCGGACCGGAAAATATTGCTACATCCTAATGCGGAGCATCTTCCAGCTGTGGTCGTGTCGTTGTTTTCTCAGCAATGTTGCTGAGAGGGTTTCTAAAGCTACCTCCTAACCTAAACCCCTGTGTTACAGTACTGGTAGTTATGTGTTTGTCCTGGGCAGAAGGCAGCAACAGGTGAAACAAAAGGGATTCAAGATGCCCTCCAAACTAACTTGACATGTGGGGCATGCAGATGAGGCCAGTGTACTCAGTGCAAAAGGCTCTCTGTGTGTCCTACAAATGCTAAGCACACCACACAATGCTTTGCAGTCAACTCTGATTGTGTGCTCTCAGTCCTCCTCTTCCAGGACAATGTAATTCCTCTGGTCAGGACCTCTTATCTCAGTGAATGTGTTGACATGGAAGGAGCTCCAAGCCTGTGGAACTCAAAGACAATGCATTCAAGATCACCTCATTAGGGGCCAGAACTAAATGATGCAGTGAGGCTGTCTGTGGCTCTCTACCATATGTTGCTCTTTCCAGCCAGCAGGCCTACAGTTCCATTTGGCACGCTGGGAGTTAACAGCAAACATTGTGTTCCCAGACACACTGGCTGCACAGCTGTACCAAAACACAAATCTGTTTTCCCAGCAATTGTCCAAACTGAGTCTTCCCATGGGCAGCTCAGCCACAACTAGAGAAGCAAGTGTAGAACGTCTCCTGGTTTCAGCTGGCCCTGAACTCGTGTGTACTGTGCAGCTGTTGCTTTAACCAGATACAGAGACTTAATTAGGTTAGAGTGACCTCCAGAAGTGTAGCATTTAAGAGCAAAGTGGCAGAAAGCATTCTGGGTACCACTCTGCAAATAAGAGTTTAGTTCAGGTGTTCTGTACTGCTCCCAGAATTTGCACATTTTGGAGCTTTGTGACTCTCCATCCTCTTTTTTCTTCTGCCCCACACAGGCTAAAGAATCAGCTTTTATGTGCTGGAAGTATTCAAGGGAAAGGATGTTTTTAGTACTTAAGCCTCCAAAAGAACAGGTTAACCTGTGCTTCTCTGTATCATTTTATAGGGAAAGGTTCAGAAATAAATTCATCTGCATGCTCATAGTTTCCCTTCTCACACCACCACAAGCACTTGCCCTGCCTCACTCTGTGCAACTTGTCTCATACAACCTCCACCTTCCACTTTACCCTCACCTTCTCTCATCCCTGCTGCCAGTCATGGGAATAGGAATGCCCTTACCTGAATTTAGTGATCCTTTGAATGTGTTTGTATGCATCTTCCCAGTAGTGAGCACACCTTGCTGCACCCACTCAGCATGCTCATATTGCTGCCATTCCCCCAAGCCCCCACCTGCACTGGCTTGCAAGTGCTCTGCCACACAAAGTCACAAGCACTGTCCTCTCCCCTTTCCTGGTATTTATTTCTGTGCACACAAGATGGCCATCCCTGGGGATTTGCTTCTGTATTTGCCTTTGCAGTGATCACAGGCAAATTGAAGAGGATATGACAAATATTAACCTGCAGCTATTAATATAAGCTATTCCTACAAGGTTCTGCTGCATGGCAGCAGTTGCAGAGAGAGGTGGTTCTGATGTCCGTTTTGTCACCTTTCTGAAAAGCCCCCTGAAGAGACACACAGAGCTGTGAGGTATTTGCAGAGAATGTGGTGTGGGAAACAGGAGGGGGCTGCTGCCCAGGCAGGGCTTTTGTTAACATGTGAGAACTTGTTGCTCTACCCCAATACTGGAGATGCTGGGCAAGGCCTTAGATTTGGAGCCTCAGAGATTAAACACAGCTAGATCCCATCCTGGCTTATTCAGGCACTGGGGATGATCATCCAGCTGGCTGGGGCCACAAGACAAAAGGAGGAAGGTTCTAGAAGAAGAAGATGTTTTTGTGTTTGACACCAGTTGCAATGAACCCACAGCAAGTGGAACACATCTGATTTGCTTGCTACCCCAAGATTATCACCTTGAACAGCATTTCATTCTCCTTGTGGACCTAAGTGCAGTCTCCTCCCTCTCCCACACTGTTTTTCTGTTCACAAAACTGGCCCATCAAAGCTTTGGAGTTCAGTCAGTAACTATGAAAGTGCAGAGATGTGCTGCTGGCTCATTTGTTGACCAGAGCAGGTGATGCTTAATAGCCTCCAATGCAGGAGAAGAAGCCGTGAAACACCAGGAAAGCAACAGAAGAATAAAAAGTGAGACAGATGTGCTGACAGGGCACTGTAAATCGCCAACTCAAGGAGGAACCACAGGCAAACATAAGAATGAGATTCTCCTCATGAATTCTTCTGGCTGTGGGAGCACAATTAACTGTTGTCTTCCTGCAGCTTCTGCACTGAGGATTGTGGTCCTTCTCATTTCCCCTGCTGTTGGAGGTCGGCTCCTGAGCATGTATCATTTGTTACTCAACCCTCTGCATGAATAGGAGATGAAGCAGAAGTCTGAGGCAGCAGTGGCACATATAACTCCATGTGGCTTGCTCAGCAATCCCCACATCACATTTAACTGTGTTTCACTCTGACCAGAAATAGATCAGCAGTGCCAAAGATGGAGCTCATTTCAGTTTCCTCAGCAGCCAGCAAGCATCTTCCCTATGCTACTTTCAACCTAAACTATTCTGCTTTGACATGAGAACAAGGTCAAGGCTCTACAGCCCGTCTGCCTAATGATTTTCCCACTGCAACCTCCTGTCTAGCAGACTGCTGGGTCTCCAGGATGGGCACTTATCCATCTAGGAACTGGCTCATCCTCAGAGGGTATTTCCTCTGAGTTGGTAGGCAGGTCTCACACAGTCACTGGAGTCTCAGCTATCCAGGATTTAGGCCACCGTAATTTTTATCTGGAGAACCAACACTTGTATACTCACTGCCTTAGGGGTGATTCATCCTCTTGGTAGAAGGCAATTGTCCACCTCAAGCTGTGTGGAGATGACTGAGTTTCCACAGCAGTTTTTGAAGTTAGAAAGCAGGTGATGTTTCCTGTTTTGTGCCTTGCAGCACAGATGGAACATTCTTGAGAAGATGTCCTTAAGGGTGGTGATTTTCATAGTAGCCTGGGGCCTGGGACATCTGCATTAATTTCCATGCTCTTACAAGCATCCTGCATGAGCTGAGGTCTTGCTCAGATGTCAACCTGCCCAGACATCTGAGGTGTGCTTAGCTGAGGAAGAATTTATACCAGACCCTGACTTTGTACACAGTCATCACGGAGAATTGGGTGTTTCACTCAGCCCTTCTCCTGGTGCTCTGGGGATAACCTCGTCTTTCCTCTGACTCAGTAAAGAATCAATCTTTGCTAGCCATAGATCACAAGTGACCTCTGTCCCTTCAGCTGGGATGAAGCAGCAAACAGTGAAGCCTGGTGCTTGCAGGCAGTAGGGGACAGAGCTCAGCCTCTTTGCTTTGTCACCCTGGAGCAGCAAGGGCATTTCATGTCTTCCCAATGTGTTTCACAAGCATTAATTATCCACTATGTAGTTTTACTTTGTACAACTGTCATTCAATAGGCAGAGTAGTGTCTGGCTTGGGGTGAGTGGGTCGTGGCATCAGGTGTGATCTTTTAGTACATGCTCTGAAAGTGAGACCTCCTGCTTTGCAAGCTGGGCCTGGGGTAATAGTCTTTTCTTAGCAGGATGACAAAATCCTTTTGCTCATGCCCACAGGCCGGCTGGCAGCTCCATTTTAGTGTGCACCAGTTTGTCTCTTTCTCTTCAAATACCGGGGGCATTTGTTGTGCCAGACTACAGTGGGAGTGATGTTACTTGTGGAACTTGATTGCTGGAGTCAGGGTAAGGCATGGACTGATTCCGTAGTGTCACTGTGTCCCTACAAGCTACCACTGACCCTCTAGCCCAGTGTTAGAGAAGCCTAAGATATTAGTTACAAATCTGACTTGTCAGGGCCAGGTTCTGCTGTTGTTACAGCTCCCGATACAGGGGAAGTTCTCACTCGGAGGCGGTGGTGGGAAGAATAAGGAGATGAGAAAAGCAGAGAAGTGTTAAAGCATTGTCACTGTATCATAAGCAATTTGTTTGTAAGCAGCTTCAGATTTTCTTCCAGTGCTTAAGGGCTTGATAAGTACTCACTAAAAAGGAGTAATTTTTAGGCCTCCAGCAGGTGTTTTTACAACCTGTTTACTTCAGTGAATCATTACTTGCTTAGTATTTGCACTCTTTTATTGGTTAACTGAATATCATGCTAATTGTTGTCTTTCTCAACTGAGTAACTAAAATACTGGTCTTTTTTTTTTTTTAGTTAATTTGTTGGGATATTTTTTCCATCTGAAATACTGACATGTCAAATTAGAAACATTTCACAGAAACATGCGGGATTTTTACGCAGTGATCTGGAGTTTTTCAGGTCCTGTATTTAAATTTCTGGTGAAAAGGTGAGGCACAGACAGGGTCGAAATGGCCAGCAACCTAATGAGTGGGGATCTTGTGCAAGATGTAGAAAAACCAAGCATTTGTATAGAAATCAGGCAGAGACTTGTACCCATATCTTCCATGTACCAAACCACTTAATGACAAGACTGTTATCTGCTCAGGAGTGGCTCTTACTTGCAGAAAAAAAAAAAAAAATCTGTAATAAAACATGGGAACAGATTACAGAACTTCAAAATTTATCATTCACTGGGTTTAATTTATTTTAATTATTTTGGCCAGTCCTATGAATAACAAATAGCTTGCTGTCTGGTAAGAATCGGCCTTAGCAGTTAACAAATTTTCATGTGACACCCAGCAAGTTGACAAATGCTCACAACTAACAAGTGTCATGAGAACATGAACCACAGCTATTCAAACTCAGCTCTTTTGTTTCTGTAGATGTTAACCAATTCCTTTTACTCTTCTGTTCACCTAAGTCTAGCAAATACAGTATTATCTACCAATACAGAAGTAAAATAGGAGCCCTTGCCAACTGCAGCTGTTACCAGACCTCAGGAACCTCACAAAAAGGATGATGATGTCAGAGCAATGGGTCTCTTGCTTTTATGTGTCTTCTCTTTGGTGCTTTTGGTTCTTAGCCTGAATCACCATTGGTTCTTTTGTTGAAAATTACGTGATGTTTATCCTAGATAAGGTGGATACATTTGGAAGTAATTTTGAATGCTTCTTAACAGAAAAAAAGGAATAGTTTTTATTTTTTTTAATGGCTAATTGTGGAGAATCTACACTTGATGCCAATTGTAGTTACAAACTTCTGTTTCAGATACTAAGAAATAATCTTTTGGGTCTTAAAAAAAAAGTCTTCAGACAGCTGTCCAACTCTGGAAAATAAATGAGAACAATTTGATTTTAACCATGACAATGCACAATCTGGCATTTTTTGAATCAGAAAAACTTGAGCCTGGAAATTAAACTGTCAGGACTAAAAAGTATGAGACTGTGAAGACCAAGAAGTGTTTAATCGGTATGTTAGGCTCTCAAAATGGGCAGGAAACATTGTCCTGGAAGGACAATACTCTACAAAATGCAATTGCTATGTAAAGACAGAGGAAGGTGTGTACGTGAGGAACAAGAGCTGGAAAGACAGATGGAGGCCAGTAGAGGAAAAAAATTGTTTGCTTTTTCCATCTAGTAATCCAGGGAAAAAAAGTCTTGCTTTCCCTAAATCCTTTCCACACCACTGTCCTTAAGCTGTATCTGTATGTTCAGGGACAGCAGAAGCTGTGTCAGGCAATGTTGACCACATGGCACTGGTGGTGTAAATGCATAGTTGTCACTGTTGGACACAAAATAAAGAGCTTGACTTCAGGGTAGTTGAAAGATCAGAAGGTATTTATTTACAATTCGTGTAGCTTTTTTATAACATGCTGTGCTAAGAAACCATATGTTTGGTCAGTAGAATAGACATCTCTCTTCATTGGTTAAGTAACAAAACACCTGGTAGAGAGATAATTATGGGAACTTTGAAAAGTTATGAAAATAAAAACATTGTTTACATTAATTGTTTTTGAATGGTTTAATTTTTTTAAGGGAACAAAAATTAGCCACTGACAGACTAAAAACTTTACAGACTCATAAAATCAGACCTACACAGTCACAGATTCCCTTGTGTAGACAAGGAAATATGCAAGCACCAACCCGGGCTGCAAGGGCAGCAGTGGCATCTCACTGTACAACATCATCACACGGACAGCCATAGCTCTGATAGCCACCCTGGCTCTGCCTTTTTATGGAACGCAGAATCTCGAGCCTTCCCTTTGTTGTTGTTGTTGTCCCTGACATCACTACACATTCTACAAGACAGACATTGAGATGATGGAATGCACCCAGGGAGGAGCAACAAAGCTGGTGAGGGGTCTGGAACACAAGTCCTGTGAGGACAGGCTGAAAGAGCTGGAGTTGTATAGCCTGGAGAAGAGGCTCAGGGGTGACCTTATCACTCTCTACAGATGCCTGAGAGTGTAGTCAGATGGGGGTTGGCCTCTTCTCCCAGGTAACAAAGAATGGGCCAAGAGGAAGTGTTCCCAAGTTGTGCCAGAGGAGGTTTAGAAAGGATATTAGGAAACATTTTTTCACCAAAAAGGTTTTCAAGCATTGGAACAGCTACCCAGGGAAGTGGTGGATTCACCATCCCTGGAGGTATTTAAAAGACACATAGATGGTGCACTTGGGAACATGGCTGGAAAGGGATTGGCAGTCTTAGATTAATGGTTGGAGTCAATGATCTTGGATGTCTTTTCCAACCTAGACTGCTTTGTGAACCCAGCAGTTCCCCTGCACAGGCTGCAGCTGTATTATTCATCCAAGCTTTACTGTAGCAGCATATTGGACAGCAATGTTTGCTCCAGACTCAGGGACAGTGATTGCATCTGCTGTCTACTAGGATGCCCAGTATTTTCAGTGGACTGAAACCAAACAATATCTCTGTAGTGATGAGCTATGTTTTGCCATTACGAACTCTACATGTGTATAAGGTTTTTACATCTCTATTCTCTCTGGTTCATAGCCTTGTTTCCTTCAGTCCTTCCCTCCAACAATAGAGAAGAGCAGATTAAGATACCTGTGCCCAGAATATTGTGTTGTTATGGGGTCCAAATATTGATGTGGCTTTGTATTGTTCTACCCCATTTTATCAAAAGTCTTTAAAGTCTGATAAATTTGGGGATACCAGGATGAATTGAAGGGGCAAAGGCTGAACCTGAGACGATCTGAGGGGAATGTCCCAAACTGGTCACTCCCAAACAGTGCAAACTGTGCATTTGTGTATAAATGTGGCTCCCCATATGTGTGTCTGATCAGCATCTACAATTGATGTCAGGGAGATTGTTACGGCGCTGGGATAAGGAACTCTGGTTTCAGGTCAGAATGTGTGACTCTGCCGTGATTTTGTTTTTTGCTCTTCTATTGTTTGTTTTCTTTTTAAAGCCCTTTCACCTCATCCTCTCCATTCCTGTCTCTCTGTTTGTAGAGAAAATAGGCAGAACAGACACATAAAGGTGCCCTCAGAGCCAATTTGCAGCAACTGGTAAAGATCACACTGTATCCATCTAAAGATGCTTATCCATAGGGAGCTGTCTCTGAAGCTGAATATAAGATAGTGTTTTAAAGAGGTAGCTAAAGCAGGAAAATACACTGTTTTAAAGTAGAGAGGGGCAGATCAATTCAGAAACAGCAAGATTATTCTTAGACCCTCACCTATGCCTTCTCTGCGAGCTGAGAGTTTATTTTTTCTTTTAATTTCCATATGCTTTTGCACTGCTTCGTTTTAATTCAAAGAGCAGAAGCACTGAAGTATTGCTAGACATGCTGTATTAGCAACTCTTTTGTAACCACAAAGTAGAGAGACATGAAGTGAAAGCTCTAGACCATGCCTTTACAGATCTAAATCCCTTGGCATTTGATCTCCTGTTTGCAGGTTAATGGGTTTGCCCTTTTTCTGGTTTCCTTGGGATTTTTGTGGGGGGTTTTGTGCTTCGTCTCTGTAAAGCTAAGACCTAGCTGCAAAATTTGGCTCTAGGTTTTGACCAAAAATACTATTATTTCTTTTGCCCTATCTACCTAGCCAAACTAATTTGGAGTTTTGTTGGTTATGCCAGCTGGAAAAAGAAATTGGCAATGAAGTTGGGTTTCTCTGGCAAGGTCTGTTTGTTCACAAGAATGTATCAAGTCTTGCTTTCTGTTGTGCAGCAGGGTACACACAATCAGAGCTGTTTCCTCATCTACCACTCCAACTGGTTTGCAGAGAGCACCCTGATGCAAGAAACCTTCTCCCTGGATTCCATCTGCTGGGTCATCTCCGTTGCTCTTCAGTGTCTCTTCTCTGTTAGCTCCGGAGTGCTGTTTTCTACCCTCACTGTTCTTTTGCCATTTGCATTTCCAACAAGGTTTCTGAGCAATTCCAGGCTCATGCGCACTTGAACTACTATAGTGACAACCTCAAGTTGCTTTTGCAGCTCAGTTAAGCCTATGAATTTCAGAAAGGTTTAACTTATGTCCTTGGGGCAGTTTGGGTTATATTCTAGATCACACCTGATGAGCACCAAGTGGGGCAAAGCATCTGCAGTTTGTGGCTTCAGGTTGGAAGGTGATGCAAGGCTTTCTCAGTTGTTTAGGAAGCAGCACGCACCTTTGAGTCACCTGTAAGGATTTTATTCCTAAGAAAATTTATCTGATTCTCTATTCCTTCTGTGGGCTTCTATCTCCCT
Source organism: Cettia cetti (assembly GCA_013401135.1). NCBI lineage: Eukaryota > Metazoa > Chordata > Aves > Passeriformes > Sylviidae > Cettia > Cettia cetti. The sequence continues at coordinate 71,236 of VZUI01069046.1, read as the reverse complement.
CTATTCCTTGTCCCTTATGTATAAGTGTTGTAAAGCTATCTTTAGCTGAGCTACTGGTTTATCCAGCATTAATCGACCTCCCTAATTGTACTTTGCTATTTTCTCTCCCTTTATCCTTAAATTGGTCTACTGGGCAGGGGGTGTAGAGGGCAAACACATTCATTATGTTACCAGCAAACAAGATATGATTCGCACTGCAGGGGACAAAATTAAATTTACAGTTTCCCCTTGTAGATGTCATAAACTATTGATTTAAACCAAGAGGGGACGCAGCAGTAGAGCCAGCATATTGGCTGTGTTGCATTGTTCTCCTTGTGTTCTGCCAGGGGTGTTTGCTGCCAGTCCCTGTGTGGCTTTCTGGAAAACAGTGGCTGGGGACAATCAGGGCAACGGAAAGAGAGCAGGAGATTAGGTGGAGTTTGTTTGGTAGCTCCATGGGGGTATTATTTCAGGGTGTCTTCTTGTTTCTGGATCTTAGATATCTTCCTTTGCCACCACTGTATTCTGTGGAAGGGACCCCTTTCAGAACCTACCTTTCTTTATCCCACACATTGTCTGCACTCAGCTTTCCCTGCCCATTTTAGGGGGTTTAGAAGTGGCATCTTCTCCACCTCTGCCTAAGCTTCCTTCACTATGCTGGACATGGCATATCACCCCTGTTAAGCCTCCTATTCCTTGCCACGTCACAATTTCCTTGTGGGAAGGATTGTTCTTTCTTCCCATTCATGGAGCAAGGGAACAAGGGAAGGAAGGGATTCTAGGCACCATTTAGCCCATTTAGCTTGGTGACAGCGCTTACCCTGTATGCAGCACTGAAGAGACGAGCTAATGGCTGGAAACTTCACCAAACCAGAGTGCCTTTGTAGTGCACAGCTAGAGTGAGCCCTAGCAACTAGCAAATTGCTAAAGCACAGCATTTGGCTCTGTGCCCTCTTCCCTTTCCATATCATCTCAACTAGGCTGGAAACACTCATGTGCTCGAAGCCAGGAAGGGACATACAGTGCATTCACACAGGAGAAATGTCCTACCTGGGTAATGGCTGTCACCAGAGGACCCCACACTGTGTCCCTCCACTGCTGCCAGGAAGGGTTTGAATGGCAGGAGCAGGCACAGGGCCAAATGTGAACTCAGTGCTTGGTGACTCGTCATCTATTCCACATTTAACAATGTTAGAGAAGAATTTAGTCCCTCCTGTGCTGTCAGTCAGTTCTCATTATCAGTTAATTGGACCAGAGATGCAGTCACTGTTGAAATCTATTGTTAGGAGCAACTTGTTATATTGGCATAGGTGTGCTGCTTATATCCCCCTGATATAAGAGGGTCACAGGCTGTAATTAAATATACCATTTGCCTCTTCCCATCCTTTTCTGGGGACCACTCTGGTTAAGGTGTATCCTGGCAAATCTAACACAGTTGCTGACCAGGGATAAAACCTGTCCCTTGTCCAGACAGAACATGATTTTGTCACTTATCAGCGCCAGAAACTTTATCACTGCTCTCTGACAGCTGCCAGAAAGGTGGAAAGATCTGGTAGAAGTCTTTCCTTGCCAATCTATGCCTTCTCGGAGCAGTAGGGAATCTGACTGGGTCTACACAGTGAATTAGATGCAAGATTCTGCATACTACCTGCAATGGGATGTAATCTAACAAGTGGGCACAGATAAGCACTGGCTGCTGTGATCTGATGTGAAAATCCAGACAGAGAAAGCTGTGTGCAGTAACAAACTTTTATGAGCTCCAGGATATTGACTACATAGACTCGAGCACTGTCTCCTCTCATCTTATCTCTTGCTTATCTATGTGCCTACCCACTGACCTCTCCCTTCCAGCTCATTCCTTTAATCAGCTTGAGGATGTAGGAGAATATTTTGTCAGAGAGTATTTCTGACTGCCAAACTCAGTTTATTTGTATCTCACTGCAAAATAGACCCCAAGAGGTGAAATGCCATAATCACTTGCATTTCTGATTCCCCAGATCACTTGTCTCTAAATAACTATGATGTGCTTTGAGAACTGGATACAAATTTAATGATGTTATCACAATTAACCTGCCATCTTTGTATTTTACATTTTTTTTCTTTTTTTTTTTTACAACTACAGATTTAGCTTTAATTTTGAGCCAAAGGCTTTGCTGTCAATAACTTTTTCTGCTAGCTGCTAGCTCACCACATAATTTTTTCAAACACATAAAATGAGAAGGCACAAAACATTTTAAAAATTGAGTACAGCTTTATTTGCACAGTCTCTCCTGTTCATCTTCAGAATTGTCTCATAGACTTTGTAACATCTTATTAAAATTATTCACTGCTACAGCAGCCTCACCTACCCCAGACATCATGAAGTGTGCACATCAGCTCTTCACACACTGGGTCACAAAGTGGGAGTGTGGTACACCTGTGGGTGAGGAGTTTCATTTAGTGGGTGTAGAGTTTCCTTTAGTGGTGATGTTTAGGAACAGATGAGGAAAAGCTGTCCCCTGGGATCATTTATGCATAGTTGATTTAGATGTAGAGTTGGGGAGTGAGTTTAATGGTGGCCTACCGTCCTTTCCATTCCTGTTTTACTGATTCTGTGAGAACCTGCCATGTCCCTTCTCCCACCTTCCGTGACACTGTGTGTTTCCTAGGGCCATCAAAACCTATCTGATCAAGTAAAACCCACCTAGGTGGGCTCCATTCATTCTGCTGCCTTGCAGAACCTCTTCTGGAGATGGCTAAGGATCACATTAGGGCTTGCACCCCTGTTTCTTCTCCCCACAAAAGATGAGAGTTTTTAATCCTTGACGAAGCATTCGAGCTACAAGGTGAGTGCTTTTCAGCTCTGGGGTCATCAGTCCCCACCCCAGTAGTTCAGCTGATATGGAGGCTCCCACCTACCTCCAGGCAGAATAATCAACTTAGAATCATAGAATATAGAATAGTTTGGGTTAAAAGGGACTTTAGGGGTTATCTAGTTCCAACCCCTTACCTGGTACAGCTAGCTGTGAAACAATCTCATTTCCATCAGTTCTTCAACAATATTCAATTTTGGTTTTGTTGGTTTTTTTTCTTCAAACAGTAGTTTTGTGTGCCATTTGAGATGTTAAAGTGACTTTCCTCCCACTGTGGGCAATTTAAGACTCTAACATGAGACAACTAAGCTATGGTGCCATTAGTCAGTGTGTGCTTTTTCATATGACACATCTTCCTCTCCTTTCTTGCCTGTTCTTCAGAAAAGGCTTTTTCTACCTTTCTCCTTCTCCTGTGCAAGCCCAAGTGTGAAGCAGAGCAGCTGTCTTCTTTCTTCCTAGCCCATGGGTCTGAGCATCTGGATGGAAGTGCTGACTCTTCTCTTTTGTGCAGCACAGAAAATGTGCCCTAATACCCTTCACTTCCAAGCAGAACTGGAGCTGGTCCAGCCTAGGAAATCTGCTTAGAATCTCTATTTTCCTCTCCTTGCCTTCTGTCACCAGAGAAATCCCAGCTACATCAAGTGCTTATTCTGGTCCTTGCCTTGTTGAATTACTGGGGAAGGTGACTCGTGAGAATTTTGGGTCCCTGCCAGTCATTCACAAGCCAATAGCAGCAAAGGCAATTGTCACTCACAGCACTTGAGCCAAAATGTGGCTGGGCCTGGGAGCTTTCAAGAGCCCCTGAAATATTGTGTTATGTGGTTGCTCAGGGGTATTGAAGGATCATCTGTTTTTTCCTGTCTGACCCTATCCATGGATGTTCCCTGGAAATAGTTTTGGTTTTTTGTTTTTCTGGGGTTTTTTGGTTTGGTTGGTTTGGTTTGTTTGGTTGGTTTTGTTTTCTGTTTTTTTGGGTTTTTTTGTTTTGTTTTGTTTTGTTTTGTTTTGTTTTTTTAAATTAGACATATACAGCTGCAGTCTGACATAACCAAAGATCATTGTAGCTCTCTTCCAGATTTTAGCCTTCCTCCTTCTCTACATCTATCTCTGAAGGATGGGTGCCCCTCCATGGGCCTGCACTCCTGTCAGTGCCCTCCATCCTGGCTGTTTGTTCTGCAGAGGGCATTGTGTACGTAGGAATTAGTACAACATATGGCCATCACTGCACACTTCGTATGTTATTATCACATTAGAGAGTCCAGCCACATGTCCCTGCTGCAGCCAGGGGAAGCTGCTGGCCCTGCTGCTATCAAGCAGTCTCCTAATCTCTCTGCAAGCAGCTTTGTGGTTGTTTGCAGGCATTTCTGAGATGTGGGGATAGAGCCAAAAAGTTTGCAAAGGATTAAGCAATAAGGAATCAACCTGTGGAAATCAGCTGCAAGAAAGGACAGTACAGAGGAAATTGAGGAGAGAGGAGGAATTCAGGTTTGTGAATGGAGTAAAAAGGCAAGAAAAGGAGAGTAATGACTTGAAGGAAGAAATAACGGACAGCTGTGTTTTGAAGGAGACAAAATCAACAAACTCGCCTCTCTCAGCTATTAAACATCTCTCTGAGTTTGTTTAAAATCTCAGATTGCTGTCCCAGGAGTCAGGACGACATTCAGAGTGGCTAATTGCAGGCTGACCTACTTGTCAGTCCCTTTCTGCTGGCTTTAGGTTCTCACTTTCTGAACTGTAATGCGTTATGTGACTGCTGTGATCTAACACAGAGGTGACTCCTTCTCTGTGGTGAGGGAAACAACCGTGACATAATCCTCTCTGGGTTTGGATATTGGTACACAGTTTCTATATGCCCATCCCAGTTCCTTCCCATGAAAATTCCCTGCCTTTTAGAGGGGCACATTTCCACATTTTGGAAACAAGCTGTACCTTCCGAGGTGCACAGAACTCCTCCTGTTGCATAAGCAGATGTGTGCCTAGGAGTTTCCAGATCATTCACAACAGGTTCCTTGATGAGAGTGTGTGGCAGAGGGAAAGGTAAGCAACAGGGTGAACAGACCAGCTCTTCTTATGCTGTGCATTGGCCGTGCACACACAGAGTTCTGCCAAGAGGCTTTAAGTGACTGATGTGGCACAAATCTCCCATCAGACCCTTCCAAAATCAGCTGTCAAGCCACAGCTGTCTCACACAGAAGAAAGAACTACAGCATCCTCCTTGAAATCAGAGGAAAGTTTCAGAAAAGGAGAAAGGAAAGGAGATTTGGAGGTCTCTTATCCAAGTCCCTGCTCAAAGCAGGGCTAACTTCAACATTAGATCAGCTTGCTCAGTCAAAATTTGGAAATCTCCCAAGACAGTGATACTTCAACCTGTCTTGGCACCTGTTCCAGTGCTGATCCACCCTCATTATGAAAATGTTTTTCTTTTATGTCCAACCAAATATTCTGGGAGCCCAAAATTGCTCCACATACAGCCTCAGAAGTGCTGAGTAGAGGGGAATAATAATTTACTTTGGCCTGCTATCTACACTCTAATCATTGCAGCCAGGTACGCATTTAGCCCTCCTTGCTGCAAGGGCATGCTGCCACACTCATTTTCAGCTTTTGCTCACTGGGAATCTTGGGTCTTCTTCAGAGCTACTTCCCAGCCAGCAAGTCCTCATCCTTCAGAGTTGCACAGAGATCATTTCAACAGGTGGACATTGCACTTACCTTTGTTGAACTTCCTGAATTTCTGTCATCCCATTTCTCCATGTTCTCGAGGGCCTTTGAATGGCAGCTCTGCTCTCCAGTGAGTCAGCCACTGCCCTGAATTTGGTTTATTTCCTACAGTTATTGATATCTTCTGTACCATCATGCAGGTTACTGATGATCAGGTGCACCCTTTCTTCTGATTGTGCAGAAGAAACAAAGAACGTAAGGATGCTTCTGTTACTGTGCTTTTCAGTGTGGAAAGAAAGATGTCCTACCCAGCCTGTGAGGTATGATAATCCTTCTGTCTTGAAGAGGATGCAAATTAAATAGGCACAGCTGAGAAAGAGCAAGGGAAAAACTGAGACATGGGGATATTTTGACCTGGTTGAATTGATATTTCATGCAGTTTCAGTGCTGAGAGTAGATCTGTGTTTGCTGAGTGTTAGGAAAATATGGTGAACATGCCGTGGGCTGCCCAACTCACGGTGCTATGCTATTATCTAGCCTGCAGATAATCTGGGGAGCTTGCTTTTCTCTCCCTCCCTTTCCCTGGCTTTTTGTACAGAAAGTGCTAGTCCTAAATACTTGTGTCAGGGAAATGTCTGGGATGGAGCTTTGTCAGTCACTGTCAACCCAGCCCTTTGGAGAGGTTGTGTGAGTCAGTGCATGGCACATCCCAAGGCTGAGGGCTGCCCAGGAGGCAGGACCCCAACCCATTTAATTTCCCCTCTTGGTGAGCTGTTAGAGAGATTAAAGAAGTAGTAAAATCTGCTAATGCAATAATAGTAATTAATAACAATAATGGGTTATTTTAATGTATTTTGGCATGATTTTTTAGGCAGAGAGTACTGTAGGAGAGTAGACTTTGCAGGCAAGAATAAAAAGGCAAGGTGACTAGGCCCTAAAGTGCACATCTGGGCATGATTTGGAGAGGCGATTTATTGACACCATAAATGAAAGCTTTTTCGAGCAGCTTGTCTTGGTGCCTGTGTGGGAATGTGTAACTCCTGATTTAGGGCTGTGTTCAGCAGTACTTACTCTCCAGGTGGGGCTTCTGGGGTGTCCCTCCTGGCAGAGGACAGCCAGCTGGGCTGCCATGAGCACGTGTGTGTACGAGACACAGGGCACGTAGGCAGTCCTACACAGCAGCCCCTGTCCTTCCAGTCCCTGTGTGGTCTCTTACAGCCCCTGTCCACACCCTGGCAGCACCAGGAGAAGCCTTCCCTCTCATTCAGTGCCACATGCTGAGGCTGCTGCCTCTCAAAGGTAGCCACGCAGCTCAGCAGCCCTCTTTCTCCTACCCTGGCAGCATGAGGGCATGTGGCCCCAGCTCAGATCTAGCCAAAGCTGTCAAACCACCTGGGTTACCTCTGCTCCTAGAAAGAAACTGCTTTTGCAGGAGTGAAATGTGAAAGGCAAGGGAGAAGACTGTCCTTCACAGCACTTAGTTGATGTTTTCATTGATCTCAGTGATTTTGTGTCAGCACAGTGGTAGGAATTGGCCTCCACTCTAGAGCCTTGTCTGGGCAAGCGGACATCTCTCAGTGGGTTTCATTACCATTATTATTATTATAGGGCCTGCAGCATATTAAGGGCCTGCCAGGACACAGCATTCCCTTTCTTGAGACTTCAGCCATGTCAGGGGAGACATCAGGGAGCAGGTGGGGTGTGTGGGCGGTAGCAGCACATCTCAGAGGTGTGAGTGCCAAGGACTTGTCAGCATCACCTCAGCAGGGGCAGGGGGCTTGCCTCCTCATTAAGTGTGCCTCCCACATGGCATGTGCAGGATAGGTGTGCCTCAAACAGGGCAGCAGGAAAGCTTGAGGAGAGAGATGACAGCAAATGCAAGGCTGAAAGGCAAAGTAAATTAAAGCAAACAAACGAGAAGAACAATTATTAAAAGCACTGGACTTGTCTTGGAGGTCATCACTACCTTGGTGTACAAGGAGGGCGTAGGAGGATGGTGTGGAAGGGGGACAGAAAGGATCTGCAGCTGCATGGCAGAGAGTGGGCTTTTATTAGGATTCATCATGCTCCTTTTAATGAGCAGCCAAACAGCCGGAAGTCAAAAGAAACAGTAGGCAAGGTGAAAATGAGAAGGGAGCTGAGGGGAGTGAGAGGAATGGCCAGGGTGCTGTGGCTATGCAATGCCAGGAGCGGGATGAGGGGAGCCACAGGTGGGGAGTGCAATTAAAGAGCTGAGCCAAAGCCAACAGGCTGAATCTCCGGCTTGTGCCGAGCTGTTTGCACAGCCCCATCCAAGGTGCTGAGCATCCCTCTGGGATTTTTAATTCACCAAGGCAGAGGGCCCCATCTGTGGGCTGGGATAGGCTCATGAGGTTCCTCTGCTTTAGCAGGTCTGTCCTTGCCAGGGGATGTTGTGCAGGGATTGCTAAACTTTCCCTGGAAAGGGGGAAATGCCCTGGATAGGGACTTTGACTTTGAAAGGTTCACATGTACTGGACTTGAGACAAAGTGTTCTAAAACTGGGCAGTCACATCTATGTGAGGAGGGAGCTGTACCTCCAATGGCTGACCCTCTGGTACCTCAGAGCTCTTCTGGCATTGTATGCTCCTCTCTGTGTGGGTTTTTGCTGACGAGAGTGATATATGCATACAAAGTATTTTGCTATTGTTATTATTACCCAAAGTTATGGATCAGCCTGAGAAACTCAAATGCAGTAAATCACTGGGACTGAGGTAGCATTAGTCTCAGGGCTCTGAAGTAAATAATGCATGAAATATACTGACAGCAGTGTCTGACGGATCCTTGTAAACAGCATCTCTCTAACGAATGCAGAGCTGCTAATATTGCAGGGTTGGATTTGGGGGAAAAGTGCTGAAATCCCTCTGTGCTCAGGTGAGATGATGCAAATGGGCAAACACTGCCCATTCCTTACCCCTGCAAATCAAGCAAGTGATTTTAATGACAGCTGAGAGGGTCAGGAATGGGGTGGCAGCTCTATATCCAGCTGTGACATGGACTTCATGGGCAAGCTGCTCTCTCTTCTCCTTCCCTCTTGCAAGGTGAAGGTGCTGAAGGGCTGTCTCCAGCCTGCTCTGCCTTCACCCTGGTGTGGAGTGCTCTGAGATGCACAGAAAGGGAGTGCTCCCGGCATGCTAAGTACTATTATTATTTTTTTAATAATCAAAAGACATCCAGGGAATTACAGATCTATGAGCTTCCTTTCAGTTCCAGTCAAACTGATTGTGAAGCTAATTAAAGACAGACTAGTACAATGTTCGGGTAAGTATAACATGACAGGGTCAATCCTGTATGGCTTCTGGAAAAGAAATTGTGTCTTTTTGAGCTGTGAGTGGGTTTTGTTGTTTTGGGGTTTTCTTTAAGTTTAATAAAATAAGATAAAGGTGATCCCCAGCAGACATAATGTACTTTGATTTTCATAAAGCCTTTGATAAGGCCTTTCACACAAAATTATGAAGGGAAATAAATAGCTATGGGCAAAGGGGCAAGGTCTTGTCACGATTTAAAACCCGGTGGATTGTTAATTAGCAAAGAATAGTTTCTCTTTTCTGTGGAGACAAGTTAATAGTGGGAGCCAGTACACACTGTGGAGGTGTTTATTCTGCCCTTTGTGACATGGCTGGCATGTTGATGCTTTGATGATGACTCCCTGTTTGGCTGGTGAGAAATGCAGCAGAGTCATAGGAGATGCAAAATGCAAAAGCCACAGGAGATGTTAAGAGCAGGCCCACCCCATTACATCCTCTGCAGGCTTGCTGCCTGGGCTGTGGAGATCCAATGGCACCCAATCCCAGGGCTTGACCTGCCTGCTCTGGGGTGTCCTGCCCGGAGCTGGGTCCTCCTCCAATGCCCCTGACCATCTTACCAAGAGAAAGCAAGCACAGGCTGCCATCTCCATGAGTCAGCAGGATTTAAAGGTGCCACGGGGACAGAGCAGCAGGATGACAGATGAGCTATAACATGGATGAGCGTATGGTAATGCAGACTGCAAAAATAGTCTCCACTTCAGCTGTACAGTGATGAGCACTGAGCTCCCAGGCTCCTTGGAGGGAAGAGATTGGGAGTCACGGTGAGTAACTCGATAAAAGCTTCTTCAGTGGGTTGCGTCAATTCCAAAAACGTGGAAGATGCTTGGTTGCCTTTAAGGGACAGGGAAACAAAAGAGAATATGTTATAAAAAATGACATTATCTTGAACATTGGCTACACCCTCATTTATGAAAGTGTGTAGAATTACCAGAGAGCCATGAAGCATGGTTAGTAATCTTGTGAGATTTACCTACAAGGAGGCAGTCAGTTAGACTGAACAGGGTTTTCTTTTTCAGTGTAGCAAGCTTGCAAAAAGGCCATTTGTCCCTCCCAGTAGCTCTCCCGTCTTCCTTCTGGCCATCGTGCCCTCTACTGTCCCTGAGCTCGGGCTGGCTCCACTCAATCCCGGACTGCTCCAATGGGAGATGGCAAGCACCGGCCATTCACAGCCTCCCTGAAGAGACACACTAAAGGCTTATAATTGAGTTATTTACACTAATGAAGAGTGTGGTGAAAACTGATCAGGCCCTCCTTTTTCTGTCCTCCTGTAATACTAGAACAAGAGGTCACTCAGAGATGCTAATGGTAGCTTAATTTAGATCACATGAAAGGAGACACTTTTTCACACAGCAGGTAGTCAGTCTGTGAAATCCACACTGCCTCCTGAGGTCAGAGAGTCAAACACTGCAAAGGACTTGTCAAGTTCCTGGGTAATTTTTAGAACAATAATAACTGTTATTAGTGAGGACGCAGTAGCATCCCAGGGACCCCCATCAGGAAGAACCCACTCTGCCTAGCAGAAGGCCTGCACAAAGCTAGAGCCAGCCTGACCTGGGTTGCTTTGGTCTCCATAGCCAAATAAAGGTTTGGGTGGTCAGATGCTGGGGGGCAGGCTGGGGGTGGTGGTGAAAGAGCTGCTTCCCTGCTCAAGCACCCATGTGTGACATTTTTTGTTTTCCTGCACCAGGTCTGTAGCCCCAAAGACATGGTACTTTGTTCCCCTCCCTTTGGTAGTAAGAGTTTTTCCAGCTATAAATCAGTGATGTTCACTCTAATTTTAAATGGGTGAGGGAGGGACAGAAAGCCTACAGCTGCCTTTATTCTGGAGTAATCTTCCCATATCTGGGTGAACCTTGGGTGAATTGCCTCAGGATAAAGCCGCATCTGCACTTTTGACCCTTTTTCTGGATCTCCTCAACACAATGTCTTTGGTCTGGTGGCTTTGCCACTCCTACAGTCAGTTCTTGGCATGCTCCTGTCTTCCCATGCATTGCATGTGGCATTGTAAGCTACTTAGCAATTCTGACTGGACATGGGTATTGGTGAATTTTGCCTGTGGGCAGGAGAGGCCTGTGGATTCTGAAAACATTGAAGAGCCTTAAACTTCTAAAGGTGCTTAAATTTACCAGCAAAAACAAACTGTAACAGAACAGGGAAAAATAATTTCAAATCCATTCTTGTCTCTGTATTCATGTTTATCTGGCCTGCAGTTCTAGAAAGAACTTTAGCCCCAGTAGGTTTTGGACTGAATCCGTAGTTACTGTTTTTCCTCCTGTTCATAAATTCAGTTCAAGTCCCTCCATTCCAATTTTGACAAGAGGTGTCCAGACTCAGTGTAGAAATCTTTGCAGGGGATTGAGACAGAACACCAGCACTCTTTGCATTGTCTTCTTACTCTTTATTGCAAAATGGCTGTAAGCAATAGACTTTTGAGTGTGTTTTCTTATAGCTAGCTGCAGAATCAACGCAGTATGTGCACAGTAAAATTGATCATAATCCACTTGAGGGATGGTGTTTCTGAACAGGCATCTCTCATTCCAACATCATTGCAACAGCTCTCCAGCTATCCCACCTGCTTTTCTCCTTGTTGTTTGTTACTGCCTCAATATCTGGCTGTGTTTAAATATGTCAACCTGGGGTTTTTTTTCCCGTCTTCTTGTTTCCTGTGTTCCTCTAACAGGCAGCTTGCAACAGAACAAACAAACAAGGCAGGAGCGCTCCAGGCAAAAGGGGTGTTTTGTGTTTGATTTGAATACATACATATTTTTCTTGGTTAAAACTTGTGATACTCATCAAACACATGCAGGAAGGCTGTGAATAAGACCTTTTTCTTTCTTTCTGACATGCACACTGTCTAATAAGAGCACCTTCTCATTTTCACTCGATGTCTGATTCTGTGCGACGCGCGCCTTCTCTCATATCCTCGCGCACAGGTTTGATAGTCTCATCCTCACTCCTGCTCTGTCGTGTGCATGAAACCACCTTCTCATCTCAGCAGAGCCTGGCACATGCGCTCTCCCACAGGCAACACAAGCACACACGCACGGCCACCCACACGCTTTGCAAAGGCTTCATTATTGCAGGGAAAAGTGCTCTCAAATATATGAGACTGGATGTAACTGTGGCAGAGATGGGGAGAGAGGAGAGCAAGGCTGGGAAATTGTGCAGTCCCTTCATTCTTCAGAGACACAAAGCACTGCTGAGGTGAAGGGGGGAACATGTCCCGGAGTCCACATCCCATCATGCACAGACAAGCACCAAGAGTCACTTACCTCCTCTCACGCACATATTCTGACTGCTCTCCCTGAAAGTTTCTCAGTTGCCCTTTCTCATGCATCCTTCCCTCTCTTTTTTGACTGTCTGTCAGGTCCTGATCACATCACTGTCACAGCTGCTATGATATCAGCATTTTCTGACAGGTGTATATGCTTCTGTCACTCCCAGAGAAGCTCCTTAGCACCCAGCCTGCTGCCAGATCTGAGCCAGGGCAGCACTACTGGAAAGCATGGTCAGCAGTATCTCATATGGCTGCATGCTGAAGATACAATCCTCATAGAAAACAGCATGTTTTCAGGGGATTCACTTTCAAATAAGGCCTTAAAACAGGTGGTTTCTCTTTATGAAGAGTGAGGTTCACTGCTATTCAGAAAAGGGAGGAACACTCTGAGCATTGCTCTTGTGAATTCCAAGAGATTCTCTCCGTCATCCTCTGAGGCAGGCTCTGCATTTGGCCTCCTGGAGTGGGCTACTGTGTGGAGGGCACTCATTTTAAAAAATTACTTCAATTTTCTGAAAACCCCAAGCTTCCAGTGCAGCCTGAGGCACTGAGGGCTTCACTCCCATCTGCATGGTGGGGTTGGCCTCTCCTGACAAGGGAGTAACAAAAACATATCATCTGCCACGATGGGGGCCATGGATGTGCTTCAGAGCAAGTCAGTGTAGTCTCTTTGTTCGGGAAATGGCCACACGCCTCTGCAGGGGCTGTGAGAATCTCAGATTGTGCACAATTTGGAAGAAATTTCAGGTTTTCCAATTACCGTAGCAGTGGCTGGTAACCTTCCAACAAAGAGGCGCTGGAGCAGAGTGTTCCCATAGCTCCTGCTGGGCTCAGCCGGTGCTTGTGTTTGAACTGGCACCAGGAAAGCTAGGAAGCGAAGAGATTATTAATAGGGAGCACAAGGAAGAGGAAAGGTGTTTAAACAGTTCCCATTTTGCATGTCTAATTCGGGAGCTACCCTTCTGTAGTTCCCCAAACAAGCACCCAAATCCAGTGTCAGGCTTCTCAGAAGCATAACTCGTTAAGCTTTAGCACACTGTAAGATAAGGACCTTGCTTGCATAAGGCCATCAACCACTGATATTGACTCTCCAGGACATTTTTAAGGCTATTTATATCACAATAAAGCCATTTTATTAGCATCATCAATCAAGAGAGACCGCATTTTGGCCTGGAAATGATTCTGCTTGAGTTTCTAGAAAGGAAAAGGGTGAGTAATTGTGGGATGCATTATCTTCGATCTCATTTGAAATCTCCTAATTGAAACCACATATAAGTATAGTTTAATGCTTATAAAATAGATGGCAGGGCCATTGCTAATGTACCTATGGTAAGTACAACCTTCCAGTAACCAGAGAGGTACAGACTGGTTTTTCAGAAAGTAACATGGCTATGGCAGGAGCTGTCCCTGTCCACATCTGGGTGAGAAGCTGGTTCCTGGCACATGCTTCAAACCGAAGCTTAAGCCCCATGCTGGGCTGAGCTGGTGGTACTTGGCATCCAGGGTTCAGCTCAGCTGGCAGCATCAGGGGTCTTGACAGGGCGAATCTGCTCCTGCCGTGGGGCTGGGGTCTGTGTACAGGGGGCTGAGAGCTGGGAAGTGAGTCGTGGTCAAGGGGCACGGTAATGCTCCTTGCCTCCCTGCATGTGCCTGGCTGGAGTTGCTGTTGAAGTGGAGAAGAGCATGTTTACAGCTCTCCTCCAGGGTTTTGCCAGCCCCTGTGCTGCTTTTCTGCTATCAGCTCAGGGAAAGGGAGCAGACTTGGAGGAGCAGCGGTTACTCAGGTAAGGAGAGTGTAGCTTAGCACTGCCTGTGGGAACCTCTGAGACTGAGTAATGGCAGGGCTTGAAAGCTGTTACAGATATTTGATAATTAATTGGCTGGGAAATCAGTTTATTTTAACGACTCTTGTTAAATAAAGAAGAGAGCTAAAAGGGCTGCACTTTCCTGCGGTGCTAAACTACTTCCAGGGACAGAGAAAGCCCATTACATGTCTACTTTTATGCCAACAGGGACTTTCTTGTGAAGGCTCTTCTGAAAGGTAGTTGAAATCTTTATCTCCCCTGAATCCCAGCAGCTTCAGTTTAAGACAGGAAAGCCTGAAGGGCAGTTTATTACCAAGGATCCAGCAGGCAGAGGGGACAGGGGAGTGGAGCTGCTGCTGTAACCTCATGCTTCACCTCTGGCCAGATACTTACTGCAGAGTGGTTCCAGTTGTGGTTTATCACTGTTTTATACTGCTCTAGTGGGAGCAATGCATGTAGCTCGGTTAACCTCACTTGTCTTTCTGAGTGGTGGCTGATCACAAACACACAAGCCCAAGATAGAGAGAACACTGGTAATAGTCTAGTATAAACAAAAAGTAATTTGGGGTGCTCTCCCTGCTTCTCTGTGGTTGTTGAGGACCAACCCTCTTTTCTCAGCCTAAGAAAGAAACAGTTAGTGTGAAGTCAGAGAGGGGTTGGTGTCAGGTACATTTTTGTTAGGGCTCTCTTATTTTCCAGGTTATTGGAACATTATTGTATCATTGCTGTTCAGTGGGCAGAAATGTTTCTATGAGGAAAAACAATGTGCACCCTGGTCCTGGCCAAAGAAAGAGAACTTGACTAGGATCTAAGACAAAGGTTTTTGATTTGACCTTTATATCTCTCTGTAGGATGATATTTTTTGTGTGACTGTGCATATTAGAGACCTCAGCAGCAATGCTGAAAGAGATTTGGATCTGTTCTTTGCTGCAGATTGTGCTTTGGATGTGAACTTAGGTCTCAAGCCAGTGTATCTTGTCTTGAGGGTTGTACGGCAAGTGTGCATATATGAACAGTGTTCCAAATGCAGTCCTATTTGTCAGAGTCTGCAAAGAGCCTGCAACACCATCTGTTTTAGTGAGTAGATAAAAGATTAAACTGCAGGAATCATGGGATATCTGTACAATACACGAGAACAGGCCAGACCATGACAGCACATCTTATTTTTTTGGAGGCTAAGAATAACTTTAATATCCCTTCATTTATGGTTTAAGGTAAAAATTAACTACCTTTTTACTCTTGTCTCAAAAATCCTAAACTGTTCTTCCTGCCCCAGTGCTGTTGCTTGCCGTACTACAGATTCAAATTCACTGCAGGCATACACCCCACATGCCCCAGTGAAAACTTAAAAGAATTAAAATCAAAAAATAAGCCCTTCATTGTGGTGGAGGCACTGCAGGACCCCTCTTCTGTCGCCCTGTAGCACTTTGATTTGAGCATCTTTGTGACAGGATTTGAGCCTAGGTTGTCCCCCCCAAGGCTGTGAGGTCCTGTGTTAATGTCATGCTGTGTGTAGGTGTTGGGGATGCACAGATACACATCAGGTGGGCTTGATGTCATCCCCTCTGCACCGCCGATGAGAGCCTACCTTTAGCCAAGCGTAAACTCAGGGCAGCCTGCAAATCCTTATCTTTAAAACATTCCCTGGATGGGAAACCTGCTGCCAGCTGGAGCTGCTTTTAGCTGAGCAGACTGAAGTGCTGTATTTAATGAATCCATTTAGAGTCTGGTGGAAGGAAGCAGGACTGATCCTCATTTAGTGTAAATCTAGGCTTCCTCATTTACTGCAATGGTGCCTTGTTGGCCCTTGATTTATGCCAGCTGAAGCCACAGTTTGGCATCTCTCTGTACAGTACTGGAATTCTGGAAATTATTGAGAGCAAGTGACCTGTCAGAAGAACAGAAATAAGAACCCAGCCTCAGACCAGCCAAAGCCCAAGTGCAGAGCCTTAGACCCTGCTGTGTAAGAAACTCTCAGTAAGACAGCTGTACAGAAGGGAGCTCCATGGGGAAATGGTTTATCTGTGCTGCGGATAAGCTGTGCATAGGGGAGAGGTTTCCTTTCACAGCATCCTCTTGGGAGAAGAGGCAGGGATGTCAGTGGATTCAGATAAGATATCCCTGGGTAAATGCTTCCAGTAGGATTAAGCAACATTGTCTTCACTAAGAAATGAAAAGTGTTTATGTTCTGTGTTCCAGCCAATTTGTGCAGCTTGTTTTGCCAGTGAAGACTGCAGGTGAGAAGGTGCAGAAGCTGTCAGAGCAGTCCCTAGTTATACCTGTCCTTCAGTCAGTAGCCAGGCAGGAGTTCAGGCTCCAGAACATAGACCCAAATGACCCAAGCCAGTTGCCTTGAAACCATGGGGAGGAGCTTGTGCTTCAGCCAGACCTCTCTGCTGCAGTTGCATATCCCTGGGCAGATCCCAATTAGAGAGAAAAGCATGGTCTTTTGCAGTAGTGCTGAGACAGATGTGACTGGAGGTGACATCTGGGTTTGTGAAGGCTGTTTTGCAGTCATCACTACCCCTCTCCTGCTCTCCTCATGCAACTGGTACACACCAAACCAAGTTTTGTATGAGACAGGTCAGGTCTGTTATGTTTTGGTTTTGACAATAGAATAGTTTCATTGTATGACTTTGCACAACCTATTTCTTTCCTTCTCCACTGGCTCTCTGTATGTATAAAACAGGCATCACAGCACTTCTCTACAAAGGTAAGAATTTTAGTTCCACAGTGCTTACTTCCTTTGATAAAAACTCTGTGTGCTGTTCAGCACATGCTGAATTGCCTTGCAAAACAAAGCCCTGCAAGGGTCTCAGAGGAAAAAGAATGCCAGATATTAGTATGATTAGTAGGATGGCAAGAAGATCTAGCTGTGGGAATTATTCCTTCCTCTTTCTCAAGGAGTCATACCTTCCTCCC
This sequence comes from Cettia cetti, assembly GCA_013401135.1. NCBI lineage: Eukaryota > Metazoa > Chordata > Aves > Passeriformes > Sylviidae > Cettia > Cettia cetti. Next base: position 54,417 of record VZUI01069046.1, on the reverse strand, counting down.
ATTCTGTTTCTGACCATGAGGTTTTAAATGAGCTCCTGGCTTTCATGTCAACAGCAGAAACTCCATCAGATATATCTTGACATTCCTTTTTTTTCCACTCTTCCCCTTTCCTCTATTTATTTATTCATAAACATGTCCTCCTCTGCAAAGCATATTGTGCATGTGGGGATGAAGGTAAGCTGAGATCAAAGCTCTTGGGAGTTCTCCCTCACAGCCTCTTCTCTACTTTCCCTGTAAGTCTTTCAAATTCTTTCTTTCACAAGACCTGATGGTGGACAAAAGTGAGGCATTAGGGAGAGGCAAAATTTAGCAAAGCTCTAAACAAAGGAAAAAAGTGGAGTTGAGCATTGCCTTGCTGTAACAGCTTTGCTGTGGTTTCCACATAAAGAAGTTCTTCGACACAGGATAAATACAGCATGGGAGTCTGACGTTTGCGGCCTTTTATTCTATGATTGTAACACACCCATGGGATGGATTTTCAAATTATGTCACTTTACACAGCAAGAAAACTGATACATTGGTGAAGAAGCTCACTGTGCCAAATGCTGTTTTATAAATTTGGTGCTTGTGTATTAGTTTGGCAGCTGGTAGGCCCAGAAGTACTTTGACAAATCTGGTTTAAATTTCAATGGTAAGCACTTAAAAAAGTCAAATCTCACTTGTGACTTTTAAGTGCTGGACAGCTTTATTCACAGCATATTTGGGAATACAACCATATGCCAATGTCTTTTGGAAATAACAAGGATGTTAGTGTGTGTATAATAGTTTTCAACCTCTCCATGCATGATTGCTAGAAGATCCAGTTTTGGAAACAAATCCAAACCTGTGCCAGGTAACTCTAGTGAGATATATAGAGGTCTAAGGTCTTGACAAGAAATATTTAGCTGTATGTGAAGTGAAAATACCTAAAAACATTGCTTCAACTGAAAGAAATTTATAAGTGGACTTGTCTTCTCCTGACATATGGCTGAACTCTGAGGTAGATGGTAAAAGTGGTCAGGTCACTGTAGTTTTTTCTCCCTGCAGCCCCTGTGAGGCTGATCCCCTGGTCCTCAGCCCACCTTTTTTTCAAACATCTGAAACAATAGGCTCTTCCTTGTGTTCCTTAGAAGACTTTTCACAAGACTATCACTTGTAGATGACAAGAAGTTTTTCTTCAAGTTCGAACAGACTTATTTCTCTTTTTTTTCTGACCTGCTACTCCTTCGTAGACCCCTATGCATCTTGCTAAATAATTCCTCTCTTCCCTCGGTACTTTCAGCTTTCAAAGAGGTATAGCTTGTCAACATGACGCTTTTAAGTCCTCTCTTAGTCAAGTTATACATATTTAATGTTTTTAAGCTTCCCTTAGATGCTGATCCTTTTCCAGCCCTTGATGAATTTTTTTGTTGCTTGCCTCCGAATTCCCTCCAATTCCCCTATATCAATCTGAAAACAAGGTGCCTAATATTGACTGCTCCAGTCCAGGTGCATTCAGTATTTGGTGGCAGTTGTTTTTGGATGGAATTAAAAATGAAGCAGCAGAGTCTCTCAAAGGGAATCTGCTTCATGGTCTCCTCTCTGAGAGCATTATTTCGCGGTGGTATTTCGGGACTGGCTTTAGATATGGAAATGAGAGCGTGTGTCTTGCTCAGAAGCTGTTCTCTGCTTTCAAGTGGGAGAGAGATGGAAAAGGGGAAGAGGGGTTAAGCTCCTCAAAGGCTTTGTCTACATTAGGCTTTTTTCTTCACATTTCCCAGTGTTGCTAGCACGGGTGTAGCTCAATCCACAGTGGCACTAATGACAGCTCTGGCACAGGCAGGGAATCTAACATGTTCTGCTACACATCGTCTCCACAATCTCTACAAGCCCCAGCTCCACCAGCGGTGCCACGGCAGCAGGAGCTGGAGAAGGAAAAGGTCAGCTGTAAATAATAACTAGAACGTTTGCACATCAAGAAGGTGTCCTTCATTGAAATGCAGCAGCTGGAAGTGAGCAGACAGGATGCACTCAGTTTCTCATTCATCTTGAAATACCACCCTTCACAGTCTGCTACTGGCTACTGGAGGGCAGTTCTTGGAAGTGGAGATGATAACTTGGTTGGGACACCTCTGACACTCTCAGGACCTCAGAAAAGAAGGAAAAGTTAAGACTTATTTTCCCTGCTGTCACTCCCATCCCCTCTCTGATCTGCCTCCGAAGAATTTCAAGACTGATTTCTCCTTGGTGTGGATCCCCCTGTCCAACCTGCCCAGGACAACTGCTAGAGCTTCAGATGTGATATTCCCTTTCCCTTGAAGAAAAGACAGTATGAGATGAACATTATGATCCAGATAATAGAAAGTGCATTACTATGTCTCAGGTAGCATGCTCCTCAGGTATTGGAAGAAACTCTCATATAGTACAAAACACAGGAGACACCTGCCAGTTTCACACAGAATTTAAATCTGATACTCTTTCACAGACTTCTACCAATTAATGGTTAACTGATGAAATTCTCAGCCAGAAAGTATCACCAAGATGAAGATGTTAATGAGTTTAAAAAAAGAAAAAGGGGGCAGGGGGTTGAGAAATGCCTGGGGATAAGAAAGCCAGCGTACAAACTTACAAGGTGGATTGCAAGCTGTCACTCAGAGTGGAAGCTAATTTACACAGAGGCTAGATTTAGATTAGATATTAGGAAGAAATTCTTTACTTTGAGAGTACCAAGACACTGGAACAGGTTATGTAGAGAAGCAGTGCATGCCCCATCCCTGACTGGCAGTGGCTTTGAACAACCTTATCTGGTAGCAATTGTCCCTGCCCATGCCATGAGCATGAAACTAGATGATCTTTAATATCGCCTTCCAACCCAAACCATTCTGTGATTTGCTTGGTGGTAGATTTATAGGGTTTTATGGCTAGAACAGATCATGAAATTTTGTAGAAGGTGATTTACATTGTCATTTTAGGAGGTGTGCTACCTTTCTTTGAAATGTCTGTCACTACACATGGGAGGGTTGGTCACCGAACTGTGTGGCCCAATGCTCAGACCTTGGTACTGCTTCCATTTCCTCCCCCAAATGTTCAGGTGAGAACATCTGAGCATTTTGCTCTTCTTGCCTCCTTGGAGATACACAGCCATTACAGATCTGCTTGGGTCACTTACCCTGACAGCTGTTGAGACTGGTGGCCAGCATTGGCCCCTGACAAGCTGATGGCCCTGACCTGACTGTCTGTTTGGCTGTATTTTCTCATGTCAGAAACATTCCTAGCCATGGTGTACGGTTTCTTGCCACCTAGCAGTCAGCTCTTCCTGACCCACTGGAGGCCGCTGCCAGTCCTGGGTTATTGTTTCTGAGAGCCCCAAGAGCTGTCGCCATCACGTTGCTGTGTGGGAGGGCACCTATGGTGCCTTGCTTTTGGAACTAAGCCATGGCACCATGGCAGCAATCATGTGGGCTGTTTTGCAGGCTTACATGTGTCTTGGTGTATGCAACTGTGAAAGGGAGAGTCAGGGAAGGAACCTCCCTCTTGCCTCTCTGCCATACAAAATCCATGAGGTGATGCTCCAAAGCTCCAGTTTTAGTTATTTGGATCGTAAGTTTTGTAGCCCCCCTTTCCTGAGCAAACCACTGGAATCCACAGGCTGGAAGGTGTTTTTTGGAGTGCCGGGTCTCTTTTCAGCTGTGAGATGCTGATTTTCAAATCCCCATCTTTTTTTGTGACAGCCTGTAGTGATACCTCCTGCATTCTTAGTCTGTGACTGGGGTGGGTGGAAGCCACCCTGGACCACACAAAATGCTTTGAAGCTCCCTCTAGCATCACTCTCCTATTCCCTCTTGTCTTTGCACTGTCCCTTTTCCCACTCTCTCCTGACCTGCCCCTATGCCCTTTCTTTCTCTGTGCCCGTGCATTGCTAATCTGTGGCATTATCTCATTCTCCAGTAGCTGTTCCGGCTGCCTTAATGTTTCTTGCCAGCTTTTGCCTCTCCCCATTTTTTTCTCTTCCCTCCGATTGCCAGCCCATGGTGTAGCATAGCCTTTCTCCATCTGCCTGATTGTCTCTCTGCTTTTTATCTGGGTGCTGGAGCTCCAGGTGCTGTCATTCTCTGCGACAGCACAGAACGTTTCAGTTTCCCTCTGTGGCTGGATAATTACCAGATACAGAGTCACGTGGGCTTCCCAGCAAAACCCTCCCTCCCCTCCTGTCAGAGAAGGAGATCACATCTCTGAAACTCATTTTCTCCTTTTTTCATGGCATTTTTGTTTTTGTTTTTTGTTGTTTTTTTTTTTTTACTAGAAGAAATTCAAGGGAAAAACTTGGATTAGCTTTTCTGGAGTTACCTAGTGGTGACCATATAAAAGTTACCTGCAAGGCACTGGGGGTTCAGGTAGAATAGGTGATTTCCACAGCTGAAGTTTGTGAAAGAAAATAAAGGGACTTATAGTCTGTATGGGTGCCTTATTAGAGCTCCTATTCTCATTTTTGGTGTATTCCCAAAACAGAAAAATGTCGTAATGGTGCAGAGACCTGCCAGAAGTTTGGTTTCCAGTTCTTTTACAAATTTGGCATAACAGCCAATACCCAGTGCACACAAGTGACTAATTATCATTGTCTTCCGATGAACTTCTGTTCCTGAGTGACCCCAGATGCTTTTTAAATATCAGCCTGTGTCTTAGTGATCACAAAAGCACCGGATCCTCAATGTAAGTGCAAAGCAACAGAAATGCAAATCATCAGGCAGTGTTCCCCATTGCCATTCTGCATCAGCTCTGCTATTCCCTGGCTACCCCTTTTGATAGTGCAGGAGCTCTGGGATGCTGTGGGAAGCTGTAGACAGCAGAGGAAGGTATAAATTCCTAGTGGATATTTCATTAAGGCCAAGTGGTCGATGGCTGATGAGCATTGCCTAATGATTCCGGAACAAGAGCAGAGCCAGGTTTCTGGCTGGACTGAAAAGGAGCACTGACAAGTCCTCAACTAACCCAAAAGTAAGAGGGAGCTCATGTCTGTTTCCTCAGCAGCCTGACCCTCCTGACTGATTTTAGTGCAGGACCCTGATGCAAGCTGTCAGAGCATTTGGCATTTCTGCAAGCATCAGCTGGAGAGCAGTTCACCCCCCTGCTCACACGTGGCAGCAGGCCTGGGACTGGAGTCAGTCATTCTAGAAACATGCCTTGGAATGGGAAAAGACCTGTCCAAGGATTTCCTGACTATGCTGTAAAGAAATGGAAGGCATTTCCTGGACATGGTGGGTTATAAGAAAAGATGGCACTGTGCTGGTAGGTCTCGCTCTGAGGTTTTTCTGTATTTTGAAATTTTAAACTGTGCTGGGATATGGCTGGGATGTAGTTAAACTCATAGCAACTCATAGCAGCTCATATTGATATTTTTAGGAAGGTTCCTCTGCTGGAGTGGATGCAGACTGAAGTTGTTTATGCAGGTATACCAATCCCCAACAGATGGGAAGAGCAATAAATCATGCCAGTATAAGTTCTCTTATTCTGATATAGTTACTTCCATCCTTTGAGAGTACTGGCATAAAAATCACTGTAATTTTGGGCTTGATTTCTGTTGTGAGTTTCGGTTTTTTCCCTACACAAACAGGAACCTCTACTCTTAAACAGTCATTTTATCAGAAAGAAAGCCCATGTGAGACCAGCTGTGTCTGCTAGTGAGAGCCAGTGCAGCTAGCTGTCTTTTTAGGCCAGCGTATTTTTTGTAAATTCCCTTGGGTTTCATTTTCCATGCATACCACATGGACTGAGAGACAAGGATGTTTACAGCACATGAGCAGTTCTGCACTGATGCTCATATTTTCTGGTTGCAATTCTTTTTTCTTTCATTAGAAAGAGTTGATGGGAGAGACAGTGAGACAGAAATGTTTCTGTACAGGGCACTGGGGACTCCTCTTCTAGAAAACTGGGTAAAAATGCTGGTCACGAAAGAAGAATTCAGGCTGGAGCAGGTGCTGAGAGGGACTACTGGGATGTTTAGGGCAATGGAGGGTCTATCATATGAGAAGAAACCAGGAGAGTTTAGCTTGTTGAATCCAGCAAAATGAAGGCTGAGAGGGAATATGATTGCTCTCTCTGAACACACTGAAAGATAAACACCTGGGAGAGAGAAGAACTCTTTAAGCTAAAAGATGGTGTTGGCATGAGAGGAAATGGATATAAGCCAGGTATGAATAAATCTAGACTTGGAGTTAGAAAAAAAAGGGGTTTTAATCAGCAGAAGAGAAAGAATTTGAGTAGTCTGACCTGCAAAGTAGAGGGAGGGTATACCCCCATCAAACACACTAGGCTGAAGTTGGAATGAGGTACATCTCTGAAAAAGATGATAAAGTACAGCTGCCTGTGCTGACAGAGGTTGGGGCTTCATGACCTGGTGAGCCTATCCTAGCCTCACACTCCTAAAGTGGCAATTTACTAAAGAGGATGAACAGAAGTTCAGGCATCCTATCAACCATGCTCCCTCCCAATATGTGGATGGCCAAATATTGTCACCTGAGTGCTGAAATACCCAGGGAGCTGCAGACAGGTGTGACGACCAAGGTCACAGCATAATACAGGTGAGAGAAAGCATGGGCTGAACAGATGCAGCAGTTTCCCCTTCCTGCCAGTTTTCCAGCACAGGACTGGGTTTAAGCAGTAGTTTTCTAAATCCCTCTGAGGGCCTGTGTTATCATGCTGGCAGTGGTTACTCAGGAGCTATTTATGCCACATTTTGGAAATCCATCCTGCTGTGGCACAGCTTTCACTCTGAAACAGTGACCCTGCTGTGTGTCATGGCACATAAGGAGAGGAGCAGCAGCTGTACCAGGCTGGAGAAAGAGAGGAGCAGCGGCAGTGGGGAGGAGAATTTTGAGCAACAACTGATGCCCATGTGCATTCAAATTCAGCAAAACGAGGCTTTTGGTGCTTGGCTGAAAGGATGTTTCAGATGCTCAGTTTATAGGATCTCCCATGATAATGCCATCCACTTACAGGGCCCTTGCCTTCACAGAGGTGGAGATACATTCAGCTGTGAGTGCCCCCCTGTAGCATCTCCTGCTGAAGGGAGCCTGATCCAGAGCAATGGAAACCACCCAGGACTGACAGCTCCTATATTGCTCCTCCAGACTCTGTGCTCCTGCCACTGGTGGGGACTCCTCTGGTGGGGACTGCAGTGGCAGTGCTGCATTGCTCTTGAGATGCTGGCAGGATCCAGCACTGCAGTGGCATTGTGGAACCTGGCTGGACTCTTCCCTGAAATCCTTCCCTGGGAGGTTGGGGTTGACATGGCTGTGGTCTGTCCTTAGCCCTTGCTGCCCACATCCCTGCCAAGGCATAGCAGAGAGGCTGGACTCACCCTGCCGCCCTGGCTGACCATGGCTGAGTCCCAGTCCTTGCTTGCCAGGCAGGGAAGGACTGAAGAGCTTGAGGAGACAAGATGAAACAGCAGGAGCATGATTTGCTCTTGAACTTTCCTCCCCAGGCTGGGAGCAAGGCTGTGTTTTACCATTGCAGTAGCTTTCCAGGATCATACTTTGCAACACAACGCAGAATTTGTCTTGCATGTTTGGAGCTGGCAGCCAGGAGCTGATGTTGCTTTGTACTGAATGAGCCATGTTTGATCCCTCTCTCCTTCCCCTCTTGCCATTTTGCTGCTGGGGGTAGAGGGCAGTGGGGGAAGTTGTTATCTGGATCTTGTGAGTGTGTGTGAAGTGAGAAGATTAGAGAAGGCTCATCACAGAGCTGAGGCGAAGGCAGAGATCTGATGCAGGGCGGGTTGTGGCATCCTCTGGGAAAAGAGTGGCACATCCCTCAGTGAGTGCGGTGGGGTTTCAGTGCTTAATTGTGTGTGCAGCAGGCTGCTGAGTTTTGGCCTGATGCACAGAAGTTGTCTTACAGACGAGATGAACAAAGGGTTAACAAAGAAAAGATGATTAAAGAGGAGTGTGGGAATTGTGGCACAGAGTTGTCACCACAACATGCATTGGAGAAAGAGGCAGAAAATGTAGTCCATAAACTCACTATTTATTTTTTTTTCCCAAAATTAGGTAAGAGCTGTGGCTTGGTGGCAAAGCAGCACAGCATATTTCATTAATCCTAGCAGCTTGCTTCTTCTCACTAGTGGGGCTCTGGCAGAGAATTGTGGGTTTGGGTCTGCTAAAAAAAAAAAAAAAAAAAAAAAAAAAATTATTTGGAATTACAACAACAATTAAAAAAAAACCCAAATACTTATCCCAGCTTCAGTGCGACCCAATAGCTCATTGATAATGCTATAAAATCTCCGTGTTAAAGTAGTAATTTAAACAGCAGCTTCATCAGGCCCTAAAGGGCTTCCTTCTTGCCTTTTCATCACTCCAGGCTCTAAATATCCTCCATCCCTTCCCAAAGGGTTGAAATACCCCCACTCCATCTCCACAGCCTAGGCCGTAGGCGCTGTGCTGCTTTCTCGGAGGCAGAATGGGAAGGCCACTGTTGAGATCCCGGCTCTGGTGCGTCCTCGTCCTCACCCCGTGCAGCCCCCACGCTGGCAGTGGCTGCGACAGCCTGGGGAAGCCGTGCTGGGGTTTCCAGGCAAACGCCGCCTCTCAGCAGCGGGGCCCGTCTGTTCGCCGGGGAGAGAGAGGGCGGAAAGCTTGGGGCCGAGAGCTGCTGGAGTGACAGGCACAACATAAACTGCGATGAGTGTTACGGCAACATGCTGGGAAATCAATGCACTGAGTGGCGCTGCCTCGACGGGAGGAGGAGCAGGAGTCACCGTGCTGGGAGCCAAAGCACCAAGGCCTGAGCGAGGCAGAACATCTCCAGACTTGCGCCGCCAGGATAGGAGGTGTGGATGCTTAAGCCTCACTCTCCTTTTCTTCACTCACCCTGCCACCCATCAATAGGAACAAACCCAAATCCTTTGGAGAAGGGGGAAAAAAATACGTCTCTTTCCCGATGGAGTGTTCCTCGGAGCTTACAAAGGCACGTTTGCAGGAGCGCTGCTTTGGCCCAGCGCTGTGTGTTAGACTGGCAGGTGATGGAGGAGAGAGGACAAGCAGCAGGACTTGATCCTGCCCTCCCCCTGCCTGCATGCTGCTGAGTGTCCCAGCCCGCCATGAAATCCAAGCACCAGGAATGGCGGTGGGAAGCCCTCTATCCCATCCAAGGCAATGGTTCCTGCTGAAGGTCAAAAATCATTCTCCTGCAGAAAAGCACCACCCCATCTCCTCCCTCCTGTAATACGGCTCAGTTCCATTGTCTGCTTTTGCATGTGAGGCAAATGAGACTGCAGGAGGAGTGCAAGGATGACCTGGGTTTCTTTCTCCGCATCCAATTGTTGCTAAAATCTTTGGGTGCCTATCTTGGCTGTGTTTGTTTGCAAGGAGGGCTAATGTGGCTTGGCAGCAAGATCTTTTGTCCTTCTGTGTCTGTGGTTTGAAATGGTGCACAATCAACAGTTCCCAACTTATTACAGTGATCATGCAAGACATGCCCATCACCCATTCACTGGTCCCCTCGTTAGCCACATCAGAACTGTCAAGAAAATAAACCTGCAACCATAAGGAAAAGAATAATGCATGGATCACCAATTGTTTATTAGTTTTCACTGAGACTGATGGTCATGCTTCCAATAAGTCTAATGAAAAGCATTTGACTGTCTCTGTGAACTTGATTATTGATTATCAGTGAACGATAAGAGTCCATTGATATCTGGCTGATGCCGTGCTCCTATTGCTTTGCAGTTAAAATGTCAGTTAACATGCCATTTAATATTCTATTAGTATTGAATTAGCACTTATTACACTGTGAAAATCATCACCATAAATCCTTATTAAAGCATGATACATTCAGCTGGGTGGCATCTCTGGCAGACTAAGAGGGGGTGTGTGTGTGCAGACAGACATACTTAGATGCATCATCCATGTGAATGCATGTTCAGAGCATGCCAGGACTTGGAATTTCCCCATTTGTACATTGATTTTCCCTGACAGCTTGAGAGAGCAGGTATGGTGAACAGAGGGCTCAAATCCATTTCACTTATTCTTCCAATTTTCCTCTTTTCTTTGTCCTCTTTCTTTTCTTTATTTTGGTAGCATCTGCTAACTTATTTCAAGGGCAGTTGCAAGGTTGCCTGACTGTAGCTGTTGGCCACTGTCCTAGGGCTGACCTGGATGCATTTAAGACAGCTTATGATGCATTTTCTCTTCCAGGGACAGGAGGGAGGGTCCCTGATTGAGCCTATCCACAGAAGCAAAAGGACAAGGCTTTGCTCAGACCACAGCACTGAACTGTTACTGACAAGACACCACACTGGGGCATATTTGCTACCCCAAACAGAGAGTTATAATGATCAGGGGCAGGGCAGAGCTGCTGAGTGCTCATTGTAACCTGGTGGGGATAGGAAGACAGCCTGTTGGGGCTGGTGCAGTACCATAGATCTGCTGGAGTCCAGCAGCACTGATGGCTGTTTGGGGGAATTTTTAGAAGTGACTGAGAAACTTCAGCTCCCACTGACTTCAGCTTCCTCTGTTAATCTGCTTAGATTTTCACTACCAAAATACCTGACCCCTGATTCTTGGTGCTTTACAACTCTTGCGTTTGAGAGAGGGCTCTTGACCCTAAGGCAGCCAGCTCTGGAGGCAGTCTGGGTGTACGTAGAGGGCCACTGCTCCCAGCCCTGGAGAATACTGCACTCCCTGGATCCTGGCTTACACCACCCAGCACTGGTGATTACAGCCTGGGATGGCCAATGCTACTGGAGCAATGCCTCATTGTAGTGATGCTGGTCTCTGCATGTAAGTGGCTGCTCACAGATTTCCCTGCATTTTTCTTTTTGACAAAGAGTAGCTTTTTGAAAACAACTCAGATCACACCTGACAGTTCGCCTCAGGGACAAGTGCCTGCCTGACCAGGAGAGTGGGATCTGGCCTGAAGGCCAAATTCTCACTCCCCTTCCTTGGCTGGACAGCGTCAGTAAAGGACAGGATCTGTTGGACTGCTCTCTAAAGCAAATGTTTGTCAGATCAGACAGAGCTACTTACAGCTTGGCCAGCAGCATGGCATGGCTCCCATTGATGCCCACGCAGCTTGGCTTTCCTGCTGCCCACAAGTAACCCCAGAACAATTTGGACAGCATCCATGGGCATGCCAAAAGGGAGTGGGTGTGAGGTGCCGGCCATAATGGTGGGGTCACATCACAAGGGAAGGCAGCTGCAGCACAGCATGAATGAAATGCATTCAAATAGAGGAACTTGGAAAATGTCTGACCCATGCTAAAAGGCTGCTAGAAAGCCTACTGCCAAATATTTGTCTTATCTTGAAGCAATAATCTTTATCCTCTCTCTTTCTTCCTTCTAATACAACACATGCATGAATAGTGAATAGGGCACAATCCTGTGAAACGTGATCTAGGAAGACCCTGCTCGAGCAGGGAGGTTTGACCCTACGACCTCACTGTGGTCCCTTCCAACCTTACCTGTTCTGTGATTCTGCAGCAGTGGCAAGAGGTGCTGGGTTATTTGGATGCTGGTGCACTGTGGGCAGAGCTCTGAGAGGTGAAGGAGCAACAGCTCTGGAGGCTGAGCTTCCCTGTTTATCTGCAGAGCAAATGTGATGTGAGCTGCAGCAGGGCAAACCTGCTCTCAGCCTGTCTGAGCCCAGCCCTCGGGGCTGCAGCTGCCGGGGTGAAAGAGGAGTTGTGTCTGCCTGTCTTCTTCAGCCCTGGTCCTCTTGAATGAGACACAGCTGAGACATGTCTCCTCAGTGGCAGCTCCTTGTCCTTTCTTTGCAAGTTTCCTGGTGGTGGGAAGTGGTACAGAGCAGGTGCCTTTGCCAAAAATGCATTTGTTATCACAGCACCTACTCTGCTCTCCATGAAGAAACAAAATACTTGTCAAGTTACAGTTGCAAGGAGGTTAGTTTGACCTCTGACTTGTGAAGGTTGGCACTCAGGGCCCTGGCAGTTGCAGGTCCTCCTGCTGCTCCGCTGCTTTCCTCCCATAGCTGTCCTTGCTCCTCTCCTGTCCACCTGAGATTTTCACAGGACATGCTGTGTGCGTCACAGGGATGACAGTGACACTCCCACAACCTCTCATTTTCAGCCTGAGATCTGCACTTGCCTGCACAAACAGGCAGATGTGCATCAGCAAGTGTGTGTGTATGCATTAGGAGGGTGATGTTTGAACAAAATTATTTTTTTGTCAGAAGGCTGTTGATGGGAGATACACTATAGTTTCCTCCCCTTATGCTGCTGAAACTGAGGGATGGAGAAGCTGTGCCCTGAGCTAACAGAGCTGGAGCCCTGAACCTTTGCCCTCCAGGCTGGAAGGGGTCTGGAAGTTTAACTATTCTATGCGCAGATTTTTGAAGGTGAGGGAGAAGCATGGGAAGAACTACTTCCAGCCTTTCTCACTGGCAGGGTTGGAAGGGATTTGGTGATCAAGATCCCCTGTGGCCTTCCAAATTATTTTTTGGTGCATATGTAGGCCACAGGAAAAAAGAAGAGAGAACAGGAGACATGTCTGCCCCAAATCCCATGGATTTATGAGCTGAAGGTTTCTGAAACTCTTCAGAAGAGTTAAATTGTTAAATACTTGTCCATGGGACAGCAATGATGAGAAGATTCTATGGTTCACTGGCAAGGCAGTAGTGTGCTGTGAAGTTTCTGAGCAAAGCAGTAAAGAGAAGGGGCAAAAGGGAGATGATGGAGAGGGTTGTTAATCTCCCCCTTACCTTTCTCATCCTCTGCAGGTGTTATGTAGAAGACAGAAGCTCCAAGGTGGCCTGGTTAAACCGTTCTGGCATCATTTTTGCTGGAGAAGACAAGTGGTCCCTGGACCCTCGAGTAGAGCTGGAGAAGAGAAACCCCCTGGAATACAGCCTGCGGATCCAGAAAGTGGATGTCTACGATGAGGGATCCTATACGTGTTCAGTGCAGACACAGCATCATCCCAGGACTTCCCAGGTTTACTTGATCGTGCAAGGTAAGCAACATGCCTGGTAGGAGAGCAAAGAGCAAAAGACACAGTGAGTGGAGGGATCTGAGTCTCTGTGAGAATCTCCAGAGTCAGTAAGCTTTGTGTCCCTTGTGTTTACACAGGGGTCGGCTGGACTCTTCCCTTCCACTGTGGCATAGCGTGGTTTTACTCTGCTGTCACTTTGTCCTTTTAAAAGTGGTGACAGAGCAGGGGACACCAGTGATGCCAAGCCATATTCTAGTAAAATGCAAACCTGGCTCCTGGCTCTGGTTGTTTGGCACGAATGGGAAAGCATTTGTTTATAATGACACTTTTCAGAACATTCAGAACATTCAGCCTCATCTCTTCCCAGAGACCCCTCTGGTTTCTTCGCCTCCTCCTTTCTCAGGTTTCCTTTCTTTTTTCTTGTGTCAACAAGCTACTGTGCTGTGTTTTTTGGCCTTCCACAGTCAACTCTTTGCCAGGTGAAGGAATTAATTTTCCTGTGAGTTTTCCATGCTGGGTCCTTGGTTTGCAGGGTGCACCATCACTAGGCATGTGTGAAATCTGGTACCTGAGGGACCTGCTGCATACCTTGCATTGCCCCCTCCTTTTTTAGCTACTCTTCTCCTGTGTGTTACAAGGAACAGGAAACTTGGCAAACCAGCATTGTCCTATCTGCCTGCCTGCATTTATGCATAACAGAGTGTAAACAAATTAGAGTTCTCCAATTATTGGTAAGGTCGTTAGTGAGGGTACTTGTTCTATCCTGTCCAGACCAGAACACCAAACAAGAGAGGTAACCCAGTTTTGTTTAGTTTTGTTTTTAATCTTCATGCCATTTTGTCTATCTGCCTATTTATCTAAAATATTTACAGAGCAGCTTAGGTGACAGATATATATGAATGTGCTTGTTACCTATTACAGACATGTTAAACTTCTGTATTATCCTTCAGGCAGGATTTTTTTTTTTCTTCTCCTGATTTGTTCAGTAACCCATTAGGCTGCAGATTTTATTTCCCCCAGCAAGTTTTTGAATTGCTCTGATTGTAGATGCATGCAGGAAGGGACCTTGCCTCTTGCTGGCACTACTTGGCAAACTGTGGGGCTAAGTAACATCCCAAGTTTTTATCTGCGAGGTGAAGAAGTCTGGGCGTGTCATCAGAGGTGACGCTTTACACACAGATGTAGTGAGCCAGAAGGCTCCTGGTTGTTTTCTTGCCCAGAATCCTCCCCCAGCAGCAGGAAGAGCAGCCCACGCCCCCACACAGAGCATCTCTCCCAGCTTGGCTGAGTGCTTGCTGCAGGAAATGCATTCCCCAGGCCTAGAGGTGTACCCTGCCTCGCTACAGCAGAGCAGAGCCAGCCCTCTGTAGGTGGTTTATTGCTGGTGAAATCTCATAGCACACAATTTCCATTTTCCTGTCAGGAAAAATATAGGGACAAATGAATTCTAGAGCCATGCATATGTATTATTAATTTTATTTGTGCCTATTAGATATGGGCCTCAGCAGCAAAATTGAGTTCTCTAGCTTAGCTTTCACTTAAATACGTGGGTATCTGGCTCAGAACTACTGCCACCTTTCTGAGAACGAGAAAATTTAGGTTTTGACACTCCTAAACTCTAGATGCCTGTAAATAAGGTATCTGTGGGTAATCTTTGTTCTAATTCCTGACACAGATTTCATAAAAGGCCCATTGTGATATTGTGCTTACTGTATAATCCTGTAATAGATGAAACTCATAGCTTTAGTTTTTCTAACATTAAATTTTATCGGGGAAAAAAAGTGAAGGCAAATATAAATACAAAATCCTTTACAATTTGGAAGAGTTAGTCTCATTTTAAACACATTTAAAAATAATCTTCGCTAATAAAACTAATTCAGTACAAAATAATGTATGATAGAAAATAATCCCTGTAGTCTCCGAGTATTATTTTCTTATATTGATTGCTATTTTTCTAAGATTTGCAGGTTGTCTGCCTGAAAAATAGTCTTCTACTAGTATAAATTAAAGTAGCTTGGATATTGAGTCATGCTAAACTATTTAGTTTTATTTTTTTATATTGTTTATTTACTTCTCTTGTTTTCATGTTCATGCATTTCAAAACACAGGCTATTTGAAGCTCTCGGCATCCCAAATGTAAAAACAGATAGATAGATAGATAGATAGATAGATAGATAGATAGATAGATAGATAGATAGATAGATAGATAGATAGATTCTGAAACATTAAATGGCAGTGTTCAACTGGTCTCCCTGGTAATGTGGGAGGAGAATTTCTGGAATGATGGTCAGTGATCTCCTTTGAACAAGCTCAGGGGAGCAAAAGCAAACCAGGATCAGAGACTCATTGCTAGCTTTGTGCACGTGGTTGATGCCTGGATTTGCCAGTGAAAGATACTGCAATGACAGCTGCTCCTACCCTGGAGACAATGGGTTGGTTTAGGGCCATGTCCAATCTTCCTACTCTCATTCAGTGTTGTCACAGATATTTCTGTTCCCCACTACCAAAGACAAATCTTTAATCTCTCCCAGTTCAACTCCCTCATCTGTCTAGCCCCACTGAGAACACAATTTCTATTACCCCTAGACGCAAATGTGATAGTTATATCAGAGCCTGATAAGTGGGTAGGCAAATCCTAGAGTGCTGTTGGAGCCCTTAAAACTGAAGGCCACCCCATGTCCACAATGCCAGCTGAAGTAGGCAGGCTCCAGTGTATCCCGAGTGTTTGCTGTGTTTAGATGACTGCAGTTTAAAGGACCAGGTCCTTTCCAGCCCTGAGAAAATCAGCTTTCCCTGGGGTGAGCTCTGCTTGGTGAACTCTGCTGGCCAAGGCTGCAGAGGTATGTCACAGAAAAAGGGGCATCACCTTTCTAATGTATGTGTCCAAGTCCTTTAGTATTTCCATGGGAAGAACCAGTTCTACTTTGTCAGCCAGCACCAGTCTCTGCAAAACCAGCCTACTCAGTCTGCTCCCTTCCTATGTGTGTACATCCGTGGATAAGATCCCTCTCAACTGGGCATATTGCAGAGGTCTAAAAGGGGTGTAATGAAACAACACTTTAAAAAAATCAGAACTTCATGGACAGCTAAAAGCAGAAAAAGTTGTCCTTATAGCCGTCCTTTCCAGCTTTTAAAACATAAAGCCAACTCTGCTAGTAAAAGTAGGCATTTGCTGCCAAAAGATTAATTTGTGCAACCATCTTCCATCATTCAGACCCAGGTGGGCAGCACTGCTTGCAGTCCACTGGACTGGAGGTGGCTGTCTCTGCCCAGCTCAGTTGCTACCAGGTGGCTGTCTCTGCTCACTACTGGGGTGAATGCCCCAAGAGACTGTTCTGAGCCACCACCTCACTCAAAGTATTTTGTGCTGCTTCAGTTTTGGTTTAATGGCCAGTTGCAGAGCTTTCTGTTTACTACCCGGTTGTTTCTGCTGGTGTCTGATCAAAAGAGTAAACACTTGAAAGGACCTGCGAGAGATGGTCTGGTCCTTCCCCATGCAGCTCTACAGTGGCTGCCCCATACATGTATATTTTGAAGATGCCCTGTGCCTGCACAGCTGGTGCGTGTCCATTATTTCATTCTCCTTGCATTTGGAAAGCTTTTATTAACATATGATCCAAATTGATTTTGCTGCCAATTATTTCTGGTCCTTCCAAGACACATAGTAGTTATTTCTCCTTTTCCTCAAAACTACCTTTTATCTGCCTGAAGCTCCTTTGTCTCAGAGATCTCTAGTGTAGGGTAATAGGCACACGGCTTTCCAGAGGTCATATTTTTCAACCCCTGTGGCATATATATTTCGCTACTCTTTGATTTATTTACATGTTTTCCTTAAATGTACTGCCCAAAACCTAAACAAGAGTACCAGTTTAGGATTTAATCATGCAGATACAAGTACTAGCCGTGTTTTGCATATCACACTTCACTTACCTAACCCCAGAACGAAATGAGATTTACCTTTTTTATGTGAGTGCCTCACTGCTTTCACTTATTTAGTCTTCCTGCGTTTCTAATCCTCTCTTACTGGTCTGCAGCTCATTCTTCACTTTTGTATTTGAACATTAATTGGTTTCCCCCCCTTCCTGAGAATACTGCTTCGTGCTTGCTGCTGTTGGATGCCATCTGGTTGGTCTCTCCATGGAGACCACTTCAGTTTACTTACGATCCTGGGCTCCAAAGCACTCACAACTGCCCCCAAGTTTGTGTCATCGACAAAAGTCAGGTGCCTTGTTTCTCTTCCATCATGAAAGTGTTAATTAAAGTATTGAAGCAATCAGGACACAAAAGAAGACTGTGTCAGCAGCCCACTAAACACTCCGTCCCTGGTGGAGAGCTATCTGTTGATTGCAGCTCTTTGAAGGATCCTGATGGAGATTTAACATCCACTGTATGCTCTTAGCTTGTTGAAGACTGTCAGGTCTTCTGAAGTCAAGATATATCACATAATCACACATATTGCCTCTGCATTATCTGTTATGCCAGCTATCCTAAAAAAAATGGGAAATGAGGCTGGGGTGGCATGATATGTGTTTGCCAAAAGTACATTGCTTTGTTTTCCCTTTACTCCATTATTATCCTCTTGGTGCTTATAAATGGGATGTTTAATCATTTGTTCCAGTATGTTGAGTGACGTGTTCCAGGAGAATTGAGTCATAACAGGTGCACAGTGGCTGCCCCATCGCCAGCATTGCCTTGGGTTCCTGTTCTTTTAGCACTGGATCCTCAAGCCCTTCTTGGGCAATAGATAAAGGTGGAAAAATTCCTATGGTCCTTATTTGTCTCATCGGGATGACAGGCACAAAGGCAGAGAGATCTTGTCACGCATGAAATTTAAAAATTTCTGCCATAAAGACCTAGGCCTATCCAAGTCAATCTGGAGGAGTATCTCTACTAGGAGGAAGGAAATTGTTGCTGTTCAGAGCCTTTATATATAGGCATCAGTGTGAATGGACATAGTTGTAGCTTCTCAGTGAAACAAAAACATTCCATTGTTTTTGAATTTCATTAAAATTTGATCAGGAAGGTTTTAAAGGTCTCAGGTGCTTTTTTGGTTCAAAATTATGAAGACAAAAAAGCGTAGCATTACCACAGCCCATCTAAAACCTAACCATACTCAGCTGAAGTATGGAGAGCTTTATATTCACATTTTCACTCATAGCTTGGGATTCCTGCTGCTCGATAACATTTCTTGTGATTCCCAGTTGTTGATTGTAAAGATTGTGGTCTCTCCCTTTGTTTAATGTTTATTTCATTAAAAAAAAAAAATGAAGGCTTTGTCATTTTGGCAAAACAAAAACAAATTTGGAAATGTCAGCAGCAAACAGTCACAAGGAGGAGTGCTTGTTTACTGGCCAGCCCTAATTACAAACACAAAGTCAAGTGCACAGCAGCTAAGGCCAAATCCTACAGTTTTCTTTCAAACTGATAGGCATCAGTGTGTGAAGAGAAGTACAGAGTGTAGCCTTTCTCCATTATGAATTGCCTTTGTAGTGCTCTTTCCTTTCGAAGATTCAGAATCACTGGTCATTGTTTCAACATGAAATAAAGATGTATTTGTTGTTGCTGGGATTTAACCATAGAGAGTTTATTATTAACTCTATGAGTAGATTAGCTGTGCACCCTCTAAGTCCACTCTCCTAAAATTAGACTTTGTGCTGGTGACTGGTACAGCAGAGAGAGATCCTTTACCCACACAGGCAACTGAGCCAGTCTGGCTTCCACAACTCAAACTGCCAGCAAGGCCCTTGGTTAGAGCTGGGTCTAGGGCTTATGTAGAAGTATGTTGTCCACCATCCCTGGAGGAATTTGAAAGATGTGTAGATGTGGAACTTAGGGCCATGGTTTAGTGGTGGACTTGGCAGTGCTGGCTTAACTCGATGGCTTTTCAAACCTAAGCAACTCTGTGGTTCTGCCTAGCCCTTGTTCTCATTTCTGAGGACAGGAATAGGGAAAGGTGAGGCTTTGGACTTTGGGATTGTGAGAAACATTGCTAAGCAGAACTGATGCAAGGCACAAGAGTATGTTCTAGGAGCCTGAAGTCAGATATCAAGTGGAAAAAATTTCTGGCGGTCACTGGCTTGGCACCTGAGACAGAATGAGGTTCTTCTGACCAAATGTAGATCTTACTGTTACTGTGGGTTGTCTTGGACTCCCTTTGTTATAAGTGAGGAGACAAGACTTTTCTCAGGCACAGTCTAGTTCATTCTTAAGTAACCATCCAAAATTAATCAGACATATTGACCAGTGGAAATATTATTGTCTTTCCCTGGCTGTAGCGGGGAGCCCAGTCTGAGCAGTCCTTTTGGACTCATGCATCCTTTTTGCCTTTCCACACCTCTTGCTGTCAATCCTCACTGGTGTTTATTTCTGTGAGAATTCAGCATTGGTAGTTTTCTCTGCATGTGGTGGATTTCTGAGAGACTGGAGCCAGGCTGGTCTTGAGCTCAGCAGATCTGTGGTGGGAGCCCAGCTTCTCATGGCATTCCTGGCCTTCCCACCTCTTTGGCCAGCATTGGAAGCAGAGCGATTTGAAGAGAGCTGAAGCTATTTTTCCTTTGCTAGCTAGATAGCAAGGATGCTGGAGTCAGATGCTGTTCTCTGAGAAATGTTGGCTTCCCTGCTTTTTGGGCGCAGAGCCCAGAAATCGGAGGGATCTTTCTGAGCACTAGCACTGTAGCGTTTTTCATTCCAGGGAGCGTGCAGTAGGTAAGAGCAAGCACCGACCACTTTGTCTTTTTCGGGACACAGCGCCAATGGAAAAATGACAGTGTATTTGGCATGCTCTTGCACAGAGTAATGAGATAACGTGGGAATATGAATTTTCAGGGAGGAAGGAAGAAAGATCATCTGAATGGTGGGGGAGGAGGAAAAAAAAAGATTGAAGGGAGGAGATAAATTCAGGTTATTATGGGGACTGGAAGAGAGAAGTCCAGTACACTTGGAAGGGAGTGACAGCGGTTTGGTGGGGAAAATAAGCTGAGAGAGCAAGGAATAGTCTTGGGAAACTGAAGCATGTTAGAACTTGCTGCACCACTTTTGCTATTACCATGGGCCATACATTTCTACCAGAAAATAATTCCAGAATCTCAGGCACACAGTAGAGTTGGTGGCAGTTTTTCTAGGTTTTCTGTGCTGCTTTGTTTAGGCAAACTCATAAAGCACAGGAAAAGGCACCTGGTGTTTCATAAGTTACCAAGGAATTTCCTTTCACTCCCCATCTAGTATTTTTATTGCATCCCCATGGTGTCCTGATGCCTCTTGACTTCTGTTTTCCTATCTCCAGGCATGGTTGGACTGATATGATGCAGCTTAGGCTTTGGCTCTGTTATATTGGTTGCAGCTTAGCGCTTCTTAGTGCATAAATCAGGAGGTTTTTCTGGAAATATTTTGCTGCTTGCTTTGCAGGTGCAGGCAGGAGACAAAAACAGAATACTTCAAAAAATGCTTACTCATTTTCGAGAAAGAAGTATAGCACAAAATACATGGAATACTTTCCTGTGCCTGGGAGGAAGGATCTTGATACGATAAGCCAAGTCCTTAGTGATATAAATCAGCTAAGCTTGAGTGGACTCTTCAGAGTGGTATCAGCTGATATTGTGTGATTTTGTCTGATCAGCTGATTCTAGATTCACACCAGCACTTTGATAGCTTTTTGCCTTGTCATTTCTCAGTCTGATGGTCTCAGTCTGCCGTCCCAAGTCTTAGCTTGGACTGTAAGTCAGGGGAGTAGGGACAGTATTTTTCTCTCAGCTCCTAACACAGCAAGAACTTAGTCCCACCACCAAGTCTGCTAACTCTTGAGAGAGCACAAATAACCATTAGCTGTGAGACTGCACAAATCAATCCATTTTAAAGCCAAGTGTGTTCCTGCTGCCACTACTTAAAAAAAAAAAAAAAATAAATAAATAAATAAATAAATATCTGTGGTAGCACAACAATTGCCTTGACTTGTTGCAAGCCTTGAAATTTGGCCCAATTGGCCCACAACAAGACATGTCCCCTTGGATGTTCTAAGTTATAGATTACCATTGCCTGTTCCCTCCATGATGGCTAGTGTCTTGTCAGTAGTGAATAATTTTATTTTTTTTTCACCACATCCTCTTGAGGTTTCTTTGCAGGAAATAACTGTTGGTATAATCAAGAATAAATATCTTATTCATTTTATGTGGCAAGCCTGCAACTGCTTAGTAGCTTGAAAATTAGCAAAAATCTGGTTTTTTAAAAAAATTCTGAAAAATATCTGATCCGAGGCTTCGGATTTCTAACACAAAATGATGAGAAAAGATATGTAGCTAGTCTCCATTAGAAACTTTAGGTTCAGTTTGTGTCTTTACTTGCAGTGTGGGTGATAACTAAGGTTAATTATATTCCACATTTCTCTGACGCAGATCAACCTTTTCTGTAGCTTTACTGTCCACAGGTGCCCCCTTGACTAAAAGCAGTCAAGAGGTCTGAAGGTAGGAGGCAACAGGACCTAGGACACACAGCTGGGGTAACCCAGGCCTTGCAATTCCAGTATTCCTGGAACAGTGTGTTCCTTTTGCCTGTTGTTCTTATTTCATCTGTTCCAGTTGAGTCAATGCTGCAAATCGGCCAAGCTCAAAACTCCACATGGGATGAAATTCCAGATTCCTGGGGTCCACCAGCTCGTGTTCTTTGGTTTTGGCTGCTGTGTTACCATCTACAGTCATAATAGTGGATTGTTAGTGGATGAGAACCTGGATCAAAATCTTGATTCCACTGAAATTAAAGGGAATTTTGCTTCATTGGAGCCAAGATTTTGTTTGAAATTGGAATTGACTAGAAACAGATTGTAAAATAAACCTAAATTGAGCCAGCAGTTAAAAAACAACATCAAGACTTACAGGAAGAAGTACATTTCTTTCCTACCTTAAAACTTTCAATTTTATTCTTTATTATTAATTAATTATGGAAATAAAGAGATCATCAGTTCAGGGAAGGGAATAAGGAGATGGTGTTTCTGAAATGAGAGTGGGGAAAAGCAAGTGGGCATGGTCTCTGTGCTGTGCCTTCTAG
This sequence comes from Cettia cetti, assembly GCA_013401135.1. Classification (NCBI taxonomy): domain Eukaryota; kingdom Metazoa; phylum Chordata; class Aves; order Passeriformes; family Sylviidae; genus Cettia; species Cettia cetti. Next base: position 32,479 of record VZUI01069046.1, on the reverse strand, counting down.
CACAACCTTGTGTCTGCATGGTGCAGCTTGACCCCAGCTGACCCACAGTAACTGTGTTTTCCTACCATTTGTCTCTATCCAGGGCTGGCCCTCATCACTCCTGAACGGATCTGTAGTCTGCCCTTTCAGTGTGCATGCAGGCTTTGCCTTGTAGGATAAGGCTCCTGCTGCTTTCCACAAAAACAACGAATGATAAATCATGTTCGGTAATAGGTTTTCAGGGTTTGGATTTTGATTTTTTTTAGGAGCTCCAGCTCTTGTTTTTATCTTAAGAAACATTGAAATTACTACCCCAGTACCAGCTCCTTACTCACCAGAACGTGAAGAAATACTCTGAGAAAATAATTACTTAATATCACATTTCCTGTATAGCTGCTAAAATGTCAGTAGTTGGCTGCTTGGGAATAAGAAAAACACTGACAAAATTACAGAATAGCAGTTTCATTTAACAAAGCCCAATATGTGATAGTTAGAGGGGGAAAAATAACTCACCAAATGTGCATACAACAAAATAGACAAAAAGGAAACAGATACTTAGACATATGGCTTCCATTTACAGATTATTCAGACAGAGAGCGCTTTCTCAAAACCCAACCACAGCTTTTGAAAAAGTCTTTAAAAAAAACAAAACCACCAAATATTAGGTTAAAAGTGTTAACTCTCCAGCAGAAAATAGGGAAAAGTTTGTTCCTGGGAAGGGAACAAAGGTTGTTATTAGCAGTCTGAGGGTGCACAAGCGTGTAGCCACTCTTGCTGGCAGTTCTGGGTCTCCGCCTGTCAGAGCTCAGGCTATCAGTGAGCAGAGCTCTGGTAGCAGGAATCAAGCCCTGCTTGATAGTGGTGTGTGAAACTCTGAAAGATCCCATTGTTTCTCAAAAATGCATTGGAAGTGGCATCATTTGTCTGCCCCCCTTTTCTTGAAAGGGTCTTTGGAAATCCCCAAATGAGAGTTGTGAGTTTTCTCTGTTCTGGTATCAAAAGCCAGAGGCTACTGAGGCTTCAGTGATGCTGCTTTTAAATTTCCCCCCATATTAATGTATCAGATTGCCCTTCCATTGACTATTTGATGGTGTGATCTTATGCTTCAACAGTCTTTCATAAAATCTTCTAGGAATGTCGTTATTATGTGGACACATATAAGAATCTTCAAAAATAAAACTTTTTGGTGCTCCTCAAGCAGAAAAGTAGACTAGAACTGCATTTTTTCCCCATTCCATGAAGGTTACCTTTAAAAAAAATCTGTGGAGAAAAAAAAAAAAATAGATAACTAGGGAGGTTCTCTTTAATGAAACAAGAATTGGATTTTGGTGATAAGTTTTAATTTAGGGCAAATAATTTAATTGGAATGATTAATTAATTTTTTAGGGTGCGTAAATTTGGCCTCTGGCAGCCTATTTATTATCTTTTTTATTCCTTTCTGTGTCTTTTCTCTCAGCAATATAAGAAAAACTTTTTGCATTTAATAAGGTAAGGAGACACTCCCTTTGAATGTGTGGAGAAGGGACTGTCATGGTGCAAGGGCTTGAACACAGTGGCATCTCACCTGTAGGTGCCCTCAACTTGTGAGACACTCAGGCTGCAGGACCAGTGAGTTTGTTTTCACACTGTCTGGGCATATGGATACTCATCTCTGCATAGGGTGCATGTGATGTGGTGGGCCTGGGGCACCTGGCCATGGTTGGCTTGGCCACAAGAGAAGTTGGTAGCACTGCCTGGTGCTTTGAGAAAATTCCCAGCAAGGACATCGGAGCTGTGTCACCAGAAGATGTTCTATGGTAGGGCCAGAGTACTGCAAACTGTACTCTGAGCCAGTGGGTGACTGGGACATCTCCTCAGGTGTTATTAACTGGGAGGATCAGCTCTCAGCTGTGGTATACAGCAAGTATGTCATTAATGTGTTAAGTGTAGACAGGCAAAGTAAAAGAGTAAAAAGGAGCCTTTTGCAGGGAGAGAAGCCAAGAAGCAAGATCCTAAGCCTCAATTCCACATGGCCCTCACGCAGGTGCTGCAGCAGCAGCTGTATTCTGGAGAGTCTCTTGAAAATGATTGTCCCCTTGTTAGACTGATGGGAATGTGACTTTTGGGTATGTTCCTGTTTTGAATGTAAAAAAAAAAAAAAAGAAAAAAAAGTCTTTGGGAATAAGTACGATAAATCTCCCCAAATAGCTACAGAACAGGCTGTGCAAGGTAGAAGCCTTATGACCTTGACTATACAAATCCAGCTATGATTTTAGGGATTATGACTGCATAGATCTCCCAATTCACAATTTTACCTGAAAGATTAATCCACCTGTTGACCTACAAAACGAGGTTAAGAACCAAAGTTCATAGGGATATCACCCCTCATGATGCTGTTTAAAGGGAGTGTTAACAGGGTGGCAGAGACTGCCTCTCCTTCTACTGTGTTTTTAACTATTGTGAATATATTTCACAATTCATGGCATATTTGGTTTCCAGGAGAATATTTATAGCTGTGTAAAACCTGTGGACCACCTTCATAATTCTGGTAGACACCTTGGTTTTGCCTGTATACCCTGCGTGGCTAGTATCAGGGAAAGCCCTGGACTCCAAGCTAGATGGCATAGACTGGCTCATGTTTGTGCTACTTGATGGCACTACCTTTTGCAATGGATAGAACATGTCCCCACTACGTTGGGGACCAGTGGGGAGGGCTAGTCTTCTCTGTGTTCCCTGTGGTGACCCTGTGGCCCTGAGACATGATTCTTTTTTGGTTGCTTAGTTTGTTAAATTTCTGGTTAGAAGTGCCTAAAATAAAGCAAGAGCTGGCACACAGTCTGGCAGACTGGTGCTTTTATAACAGGGTGCCAGAGTGTATGTTCCATGGCACAAGAATGTATGGAGGAATTTGACAGCCCAGGTTCCGTGGGGTTGGTATTGGAGGACTCTCACTGTTGAGGATGCTGAGCTTGGCATCATCTGCATGTCTGGAGCCTGCCGTCTGCATCAGCTGTGCCTGCTCCTGCTCTGAGAGGGGATGCACTTGTTCATTCTGGGAAAGAGCCTGAGAGTGATCTCATGGTAGTATCTGTAGTTGTCCAAAGGAATGGAGCAAAAACAAAAGTCTGTGGCTTGCTCGCTGGAGCACAAGAGAAAAAACCACATTGGTAGAATAGGCTTTGCCATTCAAGGTCATAAAAGATTTATCTCTTCTTAACAAATCCAGGGGGTTGTGTGGTTCTGCAAAATAAATTGAACAGGGACCCTATCAGAGACAGGACTAAAACCCAAGTCCAGAGATAAACATCTGTCACTTAGTATTTTAAGTGTGACTCTCTGAAGGTGTAGCATCTCTTGTCCGTATGGACACTTAGTCTTGCAAACAGAAGTGGTGCACTGCAGCTGAGATTCATCACACTTAATCTCAGACGTCTGAGTGCTAGTTACACAAATCTAAACTAGTCATCTGGCCCTCATCTGCAGTCTGTTGTAAGAAGATGGCATCTTACTCTTCCTGCTGTCTGTCTTGAGATAATGTGATAGATCATCCCCCAGAAGTCCCTTTTACTTTGGTCTACAAGAGGAACGTAAATTACTAATTTAGATTTACACAGCAAACTTTTCAATGTCTGAAATTTGGTGGTGTGAATCCACCTTGTATGTCTGTGCAGGAAAGATGAAACCATGTAAAAGACTAGTTTTGGGGACTCTGTCGTTACCCGCAGTCTGTGTTCTCTGCTGCATTGACAGGTCTTGACTATTCCTCTTGCTTTAACCTGCACTGTGTGACATTAAATAGTATAACAATACCTTTATTTTAGTCTATAATCTGTTCTTTACTCGACAGTGCTTTCACTTATAATCCCTGACATATTTACCTGTCCTTGCAAAGGGCAGCTGCATTCCCCTGCAAATCTCTTGCTATAAGCCTGACATAAATTCATACAAGTTCTTCCAGTGAAAGGTTGCACTCTCCTTGATTGGATACTCCTGCCTTCTCTCTCCCACTGAGCCAGAGGGTAAGGGACTCCCCTGAAAAGATTTCTGCACTTTCTGCCACCAGCCCAGCACAGCCCGAGGCACAGGCTGAATTTTTCACAAGATGAGTATTGCTATTCTAGCCCAAAGTGTTCCAGGATACTTAATTTTTCTTCCAGATTTCCTGCTGCCCCATCTCTCTAGTCCTTGAACTCCTTTGAGACATCACTGGTGTTAGACCCAAGTACTTCTTACTGTCTTCTTTCTTCTCCCTGAAGGTAAAACTATACAAGATTTAAAAAAGAAACTCCAGGTATTTATTGACTTGCACATGCAGTTCTCAGGAGCTGCTGTGCCTGTTGCATATCAGTTCTGGGTGTTGCAATGTGTCCATCTCTGGTGCTTCTAAGTCCATTACCTTCTATGGATTTCACTGTGTAATCCTCTGCTTCCTTGTGTTCAAGGACACACTGCGGTCTGGTCTCCCAGCCCTTTCCACTCCCTTAAAAAACTCAACAAACAAACTTTAAACCTTCCAAAAAAACACCCCCCAAAAACCTAAAAACACCTCTCCATCTCCATTTATCTACTCATACTGGGTTTGTGGGCACGTTTCTGACAGCAATCGCAGAAACTCTTGAGTCTGCACCTGAACAGCAGAAACTCCACTCTTTGGCTCCACGGATCAAATCAAATCGGTGTTTATTTCATTGCCTCGATAAATTTTTTATTAACTGTGTTAGAAGTCTGTGAGGAAGAGAGAAGGGGAAGAGAAGAAAAAAGCTGTTCAGAAATGTAGACTGGGCAAAGTGCCCACAATTAATGGGGTAGCAGCAACCAGCGGGTATTTGAAAATTTGCCGGTGCCAAGTGCCAGGAGGTTTCTGCTGCCTGTGACAGCTGGTCATCATTATCGGACGACTGCTTCTGTGTACATCTTAGATCTGTGTCTTTGTCTCTGACCAAGTCACTCTTGGTTTCTGTTTTGCAGGAACATACTGAAGCAATTAGGGCATGTTGGATGATTGTAGGGATGAGTGAACAGTGTTGGGTAATATACAAAAATTGCAGTTTCTCTTCTATGCTAGCCCTAATTCCCAATATCTCAAGATGAGCTTAAACCACCATCCCAGAGATAGGCCTCCTTCAGCTTTGTATGAATTTGAACTGCGGTTTTGCAGCTCTGTCCGGCTACTTGGTTATTTCTTATTCATTGCTGCTACAGGGCACTTGGCCTCTTCAGAGATTGCTACAGCCCATTCTGAGTGATACCCATCTTTAAGGAAGCAAATCCCAATGCTCAATGCACCATTTTTGTTGCTAAATGTCTGCTGTCCCACTAATGAAACTGTGAGCACATACTCTTGGTCAGAAGCTGCAAACTCATTTGAAGCTACTGGGGACAAACTGAGACTACTGATATTGAGCCACCCAATTTGAGGAAGAGAATCTGTAAGAGTAAATTTCTTGTATGTATCTGTCAGAAAACCATCTAAGAGGCATTGTGTCTCCTAGGGAATGCAGCAAATCCAGCAGATAAGCCAAAGCAGAATAATTGATGTAGAGAAGGATCTCCAAATAGAAGGGTTAAGTACAATGCATGGACATTCAGTTTGGAGGGAAGCAGCAATAGCATTCATTCATCAGGCTGGGGAGAAGTCTGTGGAGATAAAAGCTTTATATCTGTTCTCATTAAAATTTTTGATCTGGAGCTCCCCACAAGGGGCAGTTGCTTGACTGCGTGTAAGTTTTACGTGCAGGAAGACTTCTTAAGGATCTAGAGAGCATTCAGGCAAAATGCATGGACAGTGTCTGACGTGAACAGAACACACAAAATAGAAAATTGTCTTGGATGCTATACCTCCCTGTTTTTTGCAGTTTCTGTTCCTCCTTGATCTGGGACATTCAGCCATTGGCCTGTTCTAGAAGGGGAAGCTCAGACAACTGATAGAAAGAGGTATCCTCAGCTCTTAGGAGGTGTACAGTCATGCTTTCTCAGGAGCTTTCCAACCCAGTACTATAGAGCTAAGAGTAGATGACCTGATTTTTTTTGAAAGGCATATCTGGGGCACACTTGACACCATGCAGGGAGGGAAGGAATTTTTTTTTTTTTTTTTTTTTTTTTACCTTTTCCTTTCATGGCAGCCTCAGAAACCTCAAATGGGAAGATATTGTGATTCTTGAGAAGGTTGTGCCTTTCAGTTGGAGTGGAGACTGAAGTGTATCTTTAAGAAGATAGTTCAGACAGGAATGTTGAGTTTGGGAAATAAAGAGAATAGTGAGTCCTCCAGACTAAGGCTCATATGGGACACAGCACCTCAGCAGGGAAGTACAATAACAGAATTTTTTACTTTCTTTAGGTATGAACAGGTATCAATGCTGTGAATATTTCAACTTTTTTTTGCTTCCACATCTCTGCAGTGAAAGGTAGTAAAAATTACTGTGCCATAACCAGAGGTATTCCAGACTGTGTACCCATAAGCCATCGTGAGGCAGCATATGAACCTCAGAAGGCACTAGCTGGCAGAAGAACTCTCTAATTGGATACCAAACTGTTGTAAATCAGTGGGAAAATACTTCTCATAACTTGAATGGTATTTTAGTTTATCATCAGTTAATGTTGCCTCTTACAGGGTCTCAAAATATGCCACAGTGCAGGTTCTTCAGTGAATTCGTTCATTAGAGGACCAATCACTGCCAATGGCAAAGCAGGTATTCTTGTCATACATCAATTTTCTTCTCCTTGCCTTTTGCTGCTAGTGAGTTCTTGCCACCCCCATCATGTCTTCATTTCAGTTGTTCACAGTGACACAAAATGTCTCCTGCCTGAGGTCAATCTCCCTGTGATAAAAGTCTTCCATAGAATTAGTCAGGCTGGAAGACAGACAGGTATCAAAACATAAGCCTTCAGAAAACTGTGGCAGGCTGTCAGTTCCCATTAGCTAATGCTACCTGGGCAGCCTGCTGACTCTTCACCATTCTAGGTGGGAGAGAGAAGTTTTAATGAGCAGCAGAGGGAGTGGAGAAGGGAAAAAGAAGAAAGTAGTTTAGATTATAAGTGATACTTCTGGTAGTGGGTGACAGACATGCATGTGTGCATGTATATGTCCATGTAGTAGTTGAGTGGTTCATATCAGTGCAATTTCACTGACTTAACAGAATTTGTTCCTGATGTTTTCCAGATCTGTGCTGGGGTGTGTTGGATTGGATCTAGGTGTGAAAACACCCTCAAATGTCTATCAGACTCACCAAGTATTTAAAGAAGGTGTGTGCTCCTCTGCGGAGGTCATAGCTAGGACTAGCATGAGCAAATCAGGAATGGGATGTATTCAGCTGTGAAATAGCCTCCCAAGGGCAAAGGTAGAAGAGTCATTTCCCAGAAAGTTTAAAGACTACTTGGCCAAAACACTATTAGATATGCAGCAGAGAACAAACTTGCCTTTCCGAATGCCCCCAGCCCTGGAAGATAGAATAAGTGTGCAAATGATTCTTCTGTCTCTAGAGTACATGAACATCTGAGATCTGAATTGCTGCAGGTCCCATTCTTCTCCCTAACATTCAACCTACATTTAAATTCTAATTGACTTAGAGTGAAGACTCGTAAAGCTTTCTCTGTTTCGCCCGGATGCTGAATCCTCAATGAAAATATAAACTGTGTCATTAGATGTTGGGCGGATGTTGAGCATAAAGGAGCCTGGTTTAAGCTGAAAATTGCATGCCTCATTCCAATTAGTCATTCTGCATATAAAGTGCTTGCAGTGACTGTACCTTTAGAGAGGAAAGACATTAGTATAACTAAATACATCCCCACTGGATATTTTTATTCCCACAAAAGTTGATGCTGGGCTAGTGATGGAGATGTTATATGCCTTGTTTAGTTTTCTGGGCAGGTGCAACAGCTTCTTTCCTATAGAGAGCCATTTTTACTTCTTCAGGAAATGCATTGTCTGTGCCAGGACCCTGAGTGCACTAACTGCACCTTGACTAGCCTCTGCAAGGGTATCCACCTACCCTGTGTCCAGGGTCTCCATGTAAGCTCAGGTCTGGATCAGCATATTAGGTGTCCCTGTCTTCAGCTGGGACTCTGGTGCCCCCTCATGGAAGGACCTTGGACATGGGTGCTGGGTAGCATATCTCTAACTTTATCCCTGCCCTCATTTTCCTGCATGGGCCCTGGATCTGGTTCAACATATCCAGGGCTCCTGATGAACCATGACACCAGAATCTGGTTTGCCCACTCTCTTCAGATCCTAGGGGACTATGCTGAACTGGTGAGGACATGGGCATGGTCATCCCCAGCACACTGCTGGTACAATCTATATGACTGTGCAAATTTTGGGCAGGACTTACCTCACTGTAAGCTGCACCCTTCTAACAGATGTTTAACCTGAGGAAGACTTGAAATGCTTGGAATGAATCAGCCTCTCAAAATCACTCTCTATTTATTGACTGTGGGGTTAGGTTAAAAACAATAGAATCACAGAATCCAAATGTTTTGGGTGGAAGGGGACCCTAAAAATCATCTAGTTCCAACCCCCATGCCATAGGCAGGGACACCTTCCGCTAGACTAGGTTGCTCAAAACCCCATCCAAACTGGCCTCAAACTCTTCCAGGAATGCTTACATTTAATGTTTTATTTTGGGAGAGTAAACTAACTGAACACCACCTTTGCCAGCTTAAAATTGGTGTGTAAATTCTGCCGTAGTTTGTTTTCTTAAGAAAATTGTGTTTATGTCTCTACCGACACCTGATTCTGATTATCTCTGGAAGAGCAAATAGGGTTATGTTTGTGTAAGCAGGAGGAGAGCTGGATCAGCATTAAAGGTTTTGAGTAACCTGAGACAAAATAGCTTCTTTCACATTTCTGTCTATCACTAATAAGGTGTTTGTGGGCCTCCCAGTCTTTCTTTGGCTGAGCACTAAAAAGTCCTGTTCAGTTTTAAGCATCAGAGTGAACCTTGCATATTGGTGCAGCTTGCTTCATGTATTATAAGAAATTATTAGAAGCATTTTTCTCTTTCTTGCTGTCTATCCTCAAGGGTTTCCCCACAGAACATTCACCACAGGGAAAGGAGTCTAGCATGCTGTTGGGATTTTATTCAGTGTTTTATCATTACACTGGCAAAGGTTGGGGTGGAAATTTGGATTGTAAATTCTGTCTCTTTAGTTTAAAAGGGTTTTGACTCTCTAGTTATGAAGAAGAATCCCCTTTCTTGAGCCAATGGAACTCTAGGCAACTTCTGGCCAAAAGAAGAAAGATCTCTCCAGCCCTTAACTGGAGCTCTCTACATACAGTACTACAGTGTCAGCAGTAAGATTCAGGAATGATCAGGGAGGTAGCTCTCTGAGCAACTCTTGTAGCATTTTTCCACTTCCCTAGGAGATTTGAGATTGCTAACACCTGATCTTCTGGTGTTTGGCTATGCAAGGCTCTCAGTCCTCTTTTGCTGTCCTTTGGAGCAGGACTGCCTGAGAGGTTTGACTTCTTCCTTGTTTGGGGTGCAAACAGCACACACTCAAAACCATTGTGTTTGCTCCCAAAACTGCTGAAGATCAACAACCAACGCAAAGAAGAGAAGGAAGTAAATATCTCCTTGTGTTAGGCTTGCCTTGACCTGTCCAGGGCCCCATGAAAACTGTTGGGGACTTCCATGTTATTGCTGACAGTTGTGGAAGATAGTCAAATACTATGACAGCAGAATCAAAGCCTTAAAATAGGTTAAAAAAATAGGTTGCACCTCATCCACAGGGCATAAAAGGAAAGAAAAAAATAGTTGAATTCTCCCTGTTCCTCCAGAGCAAGTAGCTGGTGGTTGGCAGAGTTTCTCTGCCTGAAGGCATCACAATATAACATGTCTCATAATGGCTGCACATCTCCTGCTGTGAGCAGTGGGATTTGGAGAAGAGATACCCATGCTAGCCAGGAGAGCAGTGCACACAGCTGGCTTCCAGCTGCCTTTGTCATCCTATTACCTGGCACTGTGTTCTCATCACCTCATGAAGGTGAGGCAGAGCTCCTCTGTCAGCCAGCCTGTCCCTGGCTCATCCCACCATGCCATCTGTGGGTGAGCTTTGTCTCATCTCTAGGGGAGTACAGGAGCAGAGAAAACAAAATGCTTGTGATGGGCAAACAGGCAGCACTCCTCCTGCTAAATACTCAGTTGGGAACTGCTCCTGGTACAAGGCAGTGGGAAAGCTGAGGCCAGCCTGACTGAGTGGATCAAAGGAGGCAGGAGGGAAAGAAGACTTTACTGTCCTTTGGAGTAGAGAGGAAGGTCACTCCTGTGTTTGGTACCTACTGGGGATATCTAGATCCAATCCTATGCTCTGCATCAGGCTTCCAAATAGCCTTGGTGGTAAATTCTCTAACTCTCAACTCTTTACTTGTAAGGCTGCATGCAGAAGGCTTGCAGACCTTGAAGAGTTGGGGCATGCACCTGTCAGGTTCTCGGAAGAGATCCCATGTTATCACAGGTAATGAACATATAAAGCTCCACTGCACAAACAGGTGGTGTTTTCTGCCTTAACTAGAAATCTGCAGCAGAAACAAAGGATTTTAATGGCCAACCTCCTCCGGATTTTAGCTTCAATACCACCCATTTGTTCCTGGCTATCTTTATCTCCATCTTTATCCTGACATTCTTTACCTCCAGAAATATTCAGATCGGAGGAATAGCCCAGGGAAGAAGTGCTAATGGTACTAAGGCTATTATGTTATTTGGATGGTGGGGACAGGGAACCAGAGGCTGTATGATGATGACAGCAGGGCAGTGATTTTTTTCCCCTGTATTTGACACTGGTGAGGCTGCACCTTGAATTCTGTGTTCAGTTTTGGACCCCCCAAAGACTATCATAAAGACATTGAGGTGCTGGAGTGTGTCCAGAGAAGGACATAGAACTGGTGAAGGTTCTGGAGCACAGGTCTGATGAGGAGCAGCTGAGGGAGTTGGGGTTTTTTAGTCTAGAAAAAAGGATGCTTACCTGGGGCTTTATTTACAGCTATCTGTAAGGAGGCTGTAGTGAGGTCAGGGCCAATCTCCTCTCCCGAGTAACAAGTGGTATAACAAGAGGAAAAGGCCTCAAGTTGCACTAGGAAAGGTTTGGATTAGATATTAGGATCTTATTTCATGACTGAGAATTGTCAAGACCTGGAATGGGCTGCACAGGGAAATGGTTGGGTCACCATCCCTGGAGATATTTAAAAAATTTGTAGATGTGGTGCTGAGGGACATGGTTTAGTGGTGGGCTTGTCAGTGCTGGGTTAAAGGTTAGATTTGATGACCTTGGAGGCTTTTTCCAAACTAAGCAATTCTATGATTCTGTGGTGTAGCTAAGGAAGGGGTGAGGAGCTAGTCTTCTTTGTGCACCTGGAAAACCTAGCCAGAATCCCTGTCATGGAGAGGGTGTAGGGGTAAGAAGCAAAAAAAATCACCTTGAGCGCAGTGGAGAATGTGTTTTATATTTTGATTAAACAGCAGGGGTGTTACACCAAACATCCTGTGATGTCAGTGCTATGCCATAATGCTGCAAGGACTGAGAAAAAACGAAGTGCTTTTCCCTCTCTCGCTGATACAAACTCTTGGCTGGGTAGGAATCTATTTTTCCAGAGGAGGTTAACAGGGAGAGGCTCGGCTCTTTACCTCGCTCTGTTTCCTTTAATGAATTGGGGTCTTCCTCTACCGTACACAGAGGCAGAGAAACAAGGGAGCATGTGCAATCAGTTCTCACTCAGCTGGCCAACGAGATGTGAAATAGGTTCCAGGGTGGATGATACCCTTGAAGGAAGTCACACTGAGTTGTTTGCTGTGATAATGTATGGATGCTCCTTCCTTTAAAGGCCCACATGTAATTGTGCCCTGGCACCTGGTAACTGGAAGCAAGTGAGTAAACTGTTACTTCCTAATGCAGGTTAAATGCTGCAAGCCTTGTTCACAGCATCTTATCCAACTGTCCCAACTGCTCTCCTTGCCAATGGTAACATGCCCTTCAGGGAAGCCCTGAGGCGTGCAAATGTCAGAGAGACTCCTGCCTCCTCTACAGGCATCCCAAATATAAAGTGTTTTCTACTGTGGAAGTCATGGTAGGCCACTCTGGCTATTTCCTATTTAGTCTGGGGCATTCTCGCTCTGCAACTCAGGCTGTCACTTTCATTTTTTGCTTGGCATGCACTGAAACAGCCTTTTTTCCCCATTTACGGCTTTCCTCACTCTGTGTGTTCTCTCCTTCTCATTTTGCATTTATTTCTTCCTTTTCCTTCTCTCATTTCCTGTAGTCCATTTGTATTTTTTCACCTTCTGCTGAAGTACAAGCCTGGGGGGTTTGCTGCTGGGTACCCTTCCTAGTGTGTCAGTCATTCATATTACTCTCAGTAAGTCACTTTTCCCACCCTATCTCATTAATGCCTCAATTTCTCCATGGATAATTTTAGGATGATAATTAGGTGTTTCACCAGTGCAGGAATTACAGGGCTTCAACAGCACGCTTTGAGGTCCTTGATAAACACTGATAATGAAGCCCATGCAGTCAGGCTGTGGGAAGACACACAGTAGAATAAAGGCTGCCCCTGGCACAGACTAAAACAAACCCCATTTTTAGTTCCCTTTCATGATGGACTTCACAGACTGGTAGCCATGGCGTCCAAGTAGATAATGTAAGGGGGAGGAACAAACCCCAGACTTTTCCTCACCTTAGTGTTCTTAGAGCAGCCACATAAAGCTTCCTCTTGTCAGTACCAACTGGCTCTCAGAAGCCAGCCTGGGGGTTGGTGTGTGCAAATTAACTTAATTTAATGTCCGTTAACACAAACTTTTAATTTAATGTTTGGCTATTGAGAAACAAAAGAAGAGAAACCATGCTACAAACATTGATGGAACTGCTACCACCAACCTCTTCCCCAGACTCAGCCTCACAGCAACACCTCTCCCTCTGCCTCGAGACCACTCTTGCCCTCTTTGACCACCTTATGTTCAGTGCCTGCAAGTCCTTTGGGTGACACAACACCCAGCACAAGAGACTGAGTTGGTGTGTGATGCTTTCTTGCGGCTGTTCCTGGTTTCCTACCCTTGTTTTCCCATGCTCCTTCCTTCTTACCCTTTCCCTGCTCCAGTCTGGGTCCTTCGTGGGCTGCAGTCCCTTCAGGAGTGTCACTGCTCCAGTCTAGGTCCCCCATAAGCACAGTATCTCCAAATTAACCCCCAGCACAGCATGCCTGCAACTAAGAGCTGCTCCCAGCCCTTTCCACAGCAACATCCCCTTTCACATGCATCTTTCTGTATCTGCTTCTCTGTCCCCTCCTCTGTCTCCTTGTGTGCATTCTCATGCTTTCTCCCTTTTTTCCTCGTTTCTCTTGTCACACTTCCCTATATGTCCCCTCTGGAGCCCCCTGCCCCAGTGGTACCACCGTCCTCTATCCCTTCTGGGGCTATAGGGCTGGAACTACCCTAACTGGCCATGGAATTGGGGTGCAGAGGATCAGTGCTGGCTGTTGTAGAGCTGATGGGACAAACCAGGATGGCTGTGGGGTGACCTGTTTCACCCAGGGCACCTGGTGCCTTCCCCAAAAACTAAAACCTGACTGTTAGAACCAAAAAAGGGTGTACAGCCAAAAGAAGGACAAGATGCCAGCCCAGCACTGCTTACCCCAATGATGCAGACAGATATCTGTGTATGCTGCGCAGCTGTTTTGAGCAAACAAAGCAAATCTGAGTAGGTCACTGACTAATTGCTCAGTTTTATGGTTCCTCTTGCATCTCTTCCCATGTTCTTTCTGTCTCAGCAGGGAATCAAAGCCAGGATGCTTTTGCAGCAGTTTGCTAGACTGAGAGCTGTTTGCTTTGTATTTTCCAGGCAGTCACTGGTTTTGGGTGGGAATATCAGCTTTTATTTTCCCCTTTTGCCACCCTGCTCAGTGCTTTGTCTAGTGAGAGGGAGTTTCTCTGCTGGCAGATGCTTGCATGAGAAGGGTGGTTTTGCAGAGGGCTGTGCAGATGTTAATGTGTCAGTCCTTCTCCAAAGTGGAAGTGACATGCCTGTCAAAGTCAGGCAGAGCACGATGCCTGGGAAGGTGTGGGAGCAACTCCGCTAATGTCAGCTGAGCTGTGCCAAAGCAAAAACAGTGCAAGGGAACGGAGGATGAGATACATTGAGAGCAAGAAGAGGCACTATACACTAGCTGGGAGATGAGGGCTTCATTTTTCATCCTATGACTGACAGGCTTACCTTCATCTGTATCATCCCTATAATGGATGTTGACCTCTTCACTCCATCAATGGAGTTTCAGTTGACAAATCCTGCCTCTCCCTCCTTCCCAGGCAGCGTGTTCAAGAAAAACAAGGCCGTTTCATCAACTTTTGGCTTGTTGTTTCAAAGAAAATTAATATTGCATGGTCATGGTGACAGTCAGTCCTCTGAACCCAAAAGCCTGTTGGCTAATTTCCACCGCAATTGGTGGAGGAGTTAAAGCCTCAAGGCTACTAGGGCTCCCATGTGTTTTGTGCAAAGTACGACCCAAAAGGAAAGAAAGCCTCTTTTATTACCTTCATGGAGCAAAAACATGAAAGAATGAGCTCAACTCTTTTTCAGACATCAGCAAATCAATATAAAAACTCCACCTTTCACAGGAAAGCTGTGGGAAACCAGAAATATGCCCAGAGAAACTTCATTATGCTCTTCATCTTTACCTTTGTGGTTCCATGTACGTGAACAAATATAACTCCAAATGACTCCTTTCCCAGTGTACTCAGATCCCCAGAGTTGCCAGGGCGCGCTGCCAGCAGAGTCACGGCACCTCGCACCCTGCAGCACCCAGGATGACTGCAGGGGCATGGGAACACTGCACTGTGGGACTTCAGCTGGGGAATTGCCTGTGCAGGCTGGATTTGAGCACACGCCTCCATATTGCTGCAGTGAAAGTAGGCAGAGGGTTTACATTGTTCCTGGGAGAAAAAAAAAAATAAATAAATAGTTGGCTAGGAGGATGTTTTCTCACCGGTGGACAAGTTGGGCCATATCAAGTGATGGGTTTGGTGTGCACCCAGTTGTAGCTGGGCTGAAATTATCATCTCCCTGACCTGTTAGTGTTACAGGTGGTTAAAATGAACTGCAGCCACTGAACTGCTGCAAAACAGCCCCGAGGAAAGTTGTGAAGGTTATTGGGTTTTCTGATGTCCTACTATTTCCCTTCTGTCCCATGCTTCTAGCTGGTACCTTTCATATATAGTTCTGCTTCTCTAGTGGAACGACTGATCGTATCTGTAAAGCTTTAAATATAGAACATGTCCAGAGCAACTTGACACCATGCAGGAGAGAGGTGAGAAAGATAATTTTCTCTTGTCTCTTTCTTTTGTCTCTGAGACCTCCAATTGTAATCAAAGAACCTGCAAACAGCAAAAATGTAGAGGAACACACATTAGGGCTCCTCATGGGAGCTCTGGCTTTATTGCCTGTGTGCTGGTGAGGACTTGCCCTGTGAGGCATGCCTGTAAATGAAACAGGCGTGCTCGTAGCACGGGTAAGTGAGAGGAACATATGCGATTCTTTGGTGGGAATGTTCTGAGCAAGCCAAGTCCTTCCCCTTTATTCATAGCTCCTTCCAACTATTCCAGCCCTGCACAAACATCTTTTCCCTCTCATCCTTTCTCTCGCCTGTTCTAGCATCCCAGACCAGAGCCTTTGAGCTCTGCCCCTCCATCTGATCTGTGCTTCCCTGTCTAATGACATGTGCTAATGTGTGCTAACAGATGTCTGAGCAAAAATTAGCTGTGGTGTCCAAATCAATTAGACTGGAGAGGCTATGCAGGAACAATTGCTCAATAGGCTGTGTGGGTTGCTTTTTTTCCCCCCTTTCTTTTCCTTTCTTTACAAGAGGTGAAATTCTGCAGCCAAGCCCTTGCCTCCCTGCCTTGCAAACTTCACTTCCAAGCAGTCTCCTACCTCTGTGCTTAATGGGTTCTGATCTGGTCTCCAGATGGAGCTGGCTCCACCAGCTGCAGGCAAAGAGCAGCTGCTCTCCAAAAAGAAAGGTACATGCTTCTCCAGAACCTCGCAGCATGGCTACAGCCGGCATGTCAGAGGCAGCTAAACGATCCTGGCGTTTTTCATGTGTTTGCCTGCTTTGCAGGAAAAGCAAATTAGTTTTACAGGAGCAACCACTTGTGGAGCAGCATTTTGCAGCTCAAAACGGTATGGCACACACAGGCATGTTGGCTCAGAAGTGCTTGAAACTGTTGTGATTCAACCCTCTGTGAGAAAGGATCTTGGAGAGTCTGGGAAGCAGAGGATATGAATCCTTAAATGTAGTTCCCACTCTTCTTGGGCAACAGAAGATCTGCTGCTGCTGTGTGCTTCTTTGTGGCACTGTTGTGTGACAGAAGTCTGTCTTCTCAAGGACCTCTCATAAAGCTCATCGCAGGTGCCTCAGAGAAGTTTTGCCTTTGATTTTAATTAAACACATTTCTCATGGTGCCTTTCAAAGAAATTCAGAGTCACAGGCCCAAAATCAGCAATGTTGTTTGCCAGTTAAATACTGAGATGCTATAGAGATTAATTTAGGGGTATATAGGGATACATATGGGTCTTCCCCAGCATTCACTGTCCTATCTGGACTACCTTCCTAGTAGTTGTTAATGAATAAGTCCACCCTGGGTGCTGGCCATAGTTTTTGAATACCAGATCTAGCTGTAATGCATATTCCTGGCCAGAGAAGTCTAATTTCCACAAAACTTAAATCTTATGAACTTGTAATTTTACAGAGTTAAAAACAAACAAATAAATAAAAGACAAACAAGCAAACTCCCCCAACCAATTAAAAATACCCTTTTTTCTATTAATTTGAAGGCATCTCAATAGCAGTGTGTATATTATTGCAGTTCTCCAAAGACTGTGGGATATTCCTGGTGTTGCTGTGTGTTTCTGGAGGCTAAACTGCATTTTTGAGGATGGCCAGCAGTCTCTTTGCAGGCTGAACTTACCTTGTGCATGACTTGTACTCACCTATAGAGATGAACAGTGGACTCTATTCCTTTTCGGAGTTGGTTTGTCCAAAAGCACATACCATCAAGAATAATCACGTAGTTAACATATTCACAGAGTCTTCCTGAACTCCTTTCTAGTTTCAAACACTTTCTTTTAGCTGCAGGTTCCTTGAGACCAGATAGTTTTTAAGACAGGTAATTCTTCGTCTCAGCTGCTGATACCTCACGAGTGCATTTCTGCTTCCTACTACGTCTCGTTTTTCAATACATTTCTTGTAAGATGTTGCTGCATGAGGCTGCCAATCAGTGAACCACAGAAGTATTTACTTTAAGTGAGTAAGTACTTCCACCAAAGGAAGTGCCTTCAAATAATTTGTGTGCTCTGCTGAACTGTGGCCTAGGTACATTTGGTCTCACTCAAGCCTTTTTCATTTCTCTGCAAGCTTGTGTCTGATTTCCTGCCTTGAGTCACCTTTAACTTCATTTTGCTATCACAGTTTCCTGGCTTTCTTCTCCCCTCTCCACAGTTAAGTGTCTGTGTTTCAAATGATGTTTCTCTAGTTTTTCCAGTCTGCTTTTTTTCAAACCGCATCTTGTTTTTTCTTTTTCTCTCACCATTCACATATCACTAAGACTGTTTTTCTCTTGATCTTTAGAGGAGCCTAGCCTACAGCACTGTAGCTGTCCTGTTGCACAGAGCCCCTGCCTCTGCTATCTCTCCTGCCTAGCACACCCCCAGCCCCATGCTGCGCTCACCTCTTGTTCCCTTCTGTGTGTGCAGCAATGGGCTGTGAACACACACTAGTATTGCACTGGGTTCTGTCAGCCAGGCTTCCCAGTCACATTTATCAAAATTATCCCACAGTTCCTTGCAGATTTGAGCATTAATAGGGTTCATTTAAAACTAGGACTGTTGCTAATGCTTTTTTTCCTATGCGCTAAATGGGAGGAAACAAGAATTACCCAAACAAGCACGCAGACAGAAAATGGAGATGTTGGGAATAGTTAATGAGGCAAGTGAAATTGTTGGCAGAGGTGACACAGGACAGTAGCAGCAGGACACATGTGTCAAGCGCCCCAGTTGTTTCCCCCAAACCTGGTGCCAGGACTGGTAGAGTGGTCATCTGGTGCCAAGGCTTATTCCCATCCTATGGGCTCTGCTTCAAAGCTGGGGGAAACCTGGTGATCCTCTCACTTTAAAGGCTGAGGGGCAAAAATTAGAGGTGAACTCAAGATGGGGATGAGAAGGGAAGCTGGAAGGTTAGTTACACAAGGTGCAAGAGCAAAGAGATGCCCCCGTGCCTTTCACTCCTTTGTCAGACAGTCTCTTTATTAAGAGTTCCTACAACCCTTTGCTATTTCCCACTGACAAGCTTGAGTGGAGGGAGATAGGGAAGAGAGGGAAGAGGGAGAGAGAGCTGCACCTCATGGCAATACTGAGAATTGCCCGTGGCAGTGAGAGTTCACTCACTTTCTTTGAGCACTGCTCCAAGACTGCTTTCTGTCCCAATGTCTCATGTCACAGACCTCTCTTATGGTTGGCCAAACTCATCTACAACAGCCCCAGTGACTTGAAGAAGCAGCATTATTTCCTATGGCTTCTAGGATACAGCTGCTTCCCATGTGCCCTCCCAACTCAGGAGGACACATATTCTTGTGTCTTAGGGATACCCCCCAGTTTGAGAAACTTCTCAGCCCTTTGGTGCCCTCATCTTCTCCCAGACAGCTGGTGTCAGGCACCCTGGATTTTTTCTCTTACCTACCCTTTTTAAGAGATCAACAGTGGTCAACTGGTTCATAAAACATTTCCCTTCTGTCCCTTTGGTTTGTCTCCAAATGCAGCACCTGAGCACTTACTTAGTATTGCGATATGCAGCAGTCAGGGAGCTTCACACTGTTCATGCTGCTGTGTTTAAGGGCAGAGTTTGACCCCCTTGCCTTTTGGGAATGGCCAGATCACTGTGCTGGAGAGAAATCCTGTGATGCTCCACAAATCCTTCATGCTGAGCTCTCTCCTCCTTTTTTTCCTTGCTGTCTTGACCTTTGCTGCTTGGCCAGCTGTCATGCTTAAAACAGCCCAAAGTGCTCCGTGCTTCTCACATGGAGATCTCCAGAGAGAGGCAACTTAAACCAGCTGCTTTACCCAAGTTTTCCCTCTTTCTCTTCTGCCTGGGGAGCTATCCCTGGCTTGGGGAAGTGGAGAATCAGAAAAAACATCTCAAGTACATAAAGGCATGATGATCCGTACCTGTGTGCAATTAAAAAGGCTAGTCCAGTCTTTCAGTACTATGCTTTGTAGTGGCTCTAGCATTAATGAAGCCATAAAAAAAGCTGGTGTAATTGGCATCAGTGCAGGCCAGCTCAGTCCTGGAAAAAAACCACTCATTCTTAGGAAAGAGTAATATCGCTTCAACAATCTTCAGCCTTTCCTATTCAGTGATAGGAAAGAGAATGGGAACTTAGGGAATTGCAAGGAAGCCTAGAGAAAAGTGTTTGCATTTAATTAAAGTTTGTGAGACAGCAAAAGCTTAAGAAATGTTGTCCAGTTCCACAAAACCAGAAATGTCATACTGATATGTGCTAACAGGTAGTCCTAGGAATGAATGAATCAAAGGGTTGGCATGAGTAGTCCAGAGAAAGGTGGTATTTGTTTCTGGGGAAAAGAAGGAAAAAAAAAAAAAAAAAGGAAAAAAAAAAATGGAGGCATGAAGATTCGGCATCAAAAGGGGAAAGAGCAAAAGAATTGTTTATGACATGAGGCTTTCTGGGGAAATGTATGTTGAGGAAGAGTGGGATGAGAGGAAACAAAAAACCATGTGTAGCTTTATGGAGCAAAATCAGATCCTGAGCAGAGTTCATTTAAATTTGCAGTTTTATAGCTGTTAATGTGATTCCTGGAGAAAAAAAAAAAAAAAAAAAAAAAAAAAAAAAAAAAAAAAAAAAAAAAAAAAAAAAAAAAAAAAAAAGACGAAAATATAAACACACAGAGTGTTAGCAGCAGTGACAGTAAAGTAAATCATTTAAATTGGAGCAATTATGCTCCTCAGTCTTCCTGCCCATCAGCACAGGAAGGGAACGATGTGATGATTTTGATGCTCCTCATCTCAAGATTCCAACACGAAAGCTCTTGGACTTCCTTTCAAGCCACCTTCATGTAAATCCCCAGCCACCTTCACGTAAATCTCCCATCAGATTTATGCCTTTACAGCTAAGACTTAGTGGCCTCCAGTGTCCCCATTCCCTCTTCCCTTTTGAGATGAGTATTTTAGGTATATAAAGCTACAGCTTCTAGACTCCTTTTCATATTATACTCTTCCCAGCTAGTTTTACTCTGTTTGGGATTCTGCTAGGATTTCCAGAGGCTGTTTTGACCAAGAAGAACTTGGTCAAGGGGGAAAAAAAGAAAACAAAACACAAGACCTTTCCTGCACAGTTGTTTCACAAGAGGACAAAATTTAATTGCAAAGTGAATTGGGGAGATCAGAGCAGCAGTGGCTGCAGGCAGTGAGGGGGAAGTTCAGTGCTAATAAATGAAATGTCCCTGATCCAAGGAGAGAAAATAATCAGCACAGCTATAGGACAAACTTGGGACATGACACCAGGCAGCAGCACCTGTCAAATTAATAACGCCCCTTTAATTTTGTTCAGCCATCCTATTAAGCCCTTTTCCTGTAGCTGAGTGCTATGAGCCATGCTGACTCAGGAAAATAAGGAAGGGAGCTGGGACAAAAGAAGGAGCTCAGGGAGTAGGTTCACAGCATGCAGAGAATTTTGAGAATCTTGTTGTTAACTTGTTGTGTGCTGGGAGACACTACAGGCATTCAGCCAGCCTTGGAGCTGTGCAGGATGCTGGGACAGAGCCCTTTGTCAACAAACTCTGCAGCCCTGCTGCCTTGAGAGGACAGTGCTCCCCAGATACTGTTGCTGGATTTATGCTGTCAGGAATCTTGGGTGGCTGATCTGCCCCTTGGCATATCAGGAGTGCCCATTGCTTGTCTACAAGTCAGTTGTGGATGGGGAATCTGAGCTTTCTTTCTCCCAGTTCTCTGTGGCTGATGTGCTGTACTCCTTATCCCACCTCTCTGCACAAACACTCTTCTCCATTTTGTTATCCAGTGCAATAAGGCTCAGAGCTCTGGCTTCAGACAGAGCATGAAAAAGAAAGGATTGGATATTTTTTTCAAGCTGTGCATAACAGCACAGTAGCCTTGGGAACACCTGGTGGTCTGTGAGTGAGGGGCATGGGGGCAGCGATGGGAGGGCAGTGGAGGGAACAGACAGACAGACACTGGGCACTGCAAGCATAATTGCTGGCTTGCCTTTAGGTGAAGAGATTGCTGCTGCCATTCCCATTGGGGCCAATTTGCTGTTGCTACTCTTATCTCCGATGTTCATCAGGCTGCAGCTACAAACCTCCTTTGTCCAGGAAGTCATCTGAACCTCTCTCGCCTCCTCCTATCCTCTGCTGTCGACAGAAAAGAGGACAATGCACGCTTGCTGTCAGGGCAAGGAGAGCTGTTCTGCTCAATTGGAAATCTAGCCTGAGAAGAAGAAAACCTTAGGTATCAAAACTAGCCATCCACTTAGTGCAGCTGGGTGCCCTGTGGAGTGCTGATGTGCCCGCAATCCGTCCCCTTGGGTTACGCTCTGAATTTGTTACTGGATACTCTCTGAGTGTTAAAGCACTCGCTTCATAGCGTCACACTTTTAATGTGCAAAAAGTACTTCTTCTGAGACTCTGTGACCCGGGATCTAAGCCCAAAATTGAAAGTATAAGGCCTCCTGACAAAAGCACTTATATCCTTTGTGGTTTTCAGCAAGTCTCTTAAATTCTCTGGGCTCCATTTCTTCTACTTTCTTCATCTCATCAACTTTACGAAAGGGAACTATCCTATCCTAACCTATCTTAAATAGTATTATTTTATGCATCCTTCATATAATTTTCTGAGGGAAAAATATGTTTCAGGATGAGTTGCCACATTTTATTGAAGCCCAGTTGCATTTATTTATTTTTTTTTTAGTGAGGGTTTAATATATGATTTTGCCATTTTGCAATGAACACCATGCAGAGTTAAAGCCATGCTTTTGCAAGTGAATTAATACTTCAGGTTTCTTATTTATCTTTAACTTAAAATATATATATTCTTTTTTAACTTTGCATTTGACATTTTTGTGGTGCAGACTAAGGAACATAATTTCATCTTGCTTATTCCAATTACAATTAGTGTACTGACCACAGATTCTAGTAAGTCTGTATAAGGTTGCAAACAAAGCTTGAGAGAAAGTCTCTGCTCTGTAGAGTCTACAGTTAAAATTGACCTAATAAAAAGGGAGTAGTTCAAAAAAAGATTGCGACTCCCAGTGAGCTGAGGCACATGGAAGCTTGCCCAGAATAAGAGCAAATGAGTGGCAGGGCCTGGTTCTGAACTGCTGTAATCAGTAGAATATTCTATTTTTGATAACTTCCTTGTCTTCTCTGTCCCTTGACACCCCCGTTCATTCAGAATTTTTTAGCATACATAAGCATACATTTTTTAATGTACATACATTTTCTGCTTCTTTTTTGCCCAGTAAAGTTTTAAAGACCTTAAGTTAAGGAGCTGGAGTAGGCACAGATGGACCACAGGTGATGGGAAGAAAGGACAGATGAAATTACTTATTTCTTTTTTATTCCTGATAAGTTATTCTCTTTGGATTGCTCATTCTGGTTTGTCTTCCCTTAGGTTTTTTTTTGAAAATATAAGTACTAAATGTAAGGGAGCACAGCTGCCACAAGGGATAAGGTATTCTTTTAAGTAAGTCTTGTAATGGGAATGCAAAATTGCAAGGATTCACAGTCATGGAACAGTTAATGTCTTCAAAAGCAGTCCTGTGACCTTCTGTGTTTACAGCAAGGACAGCAAATTCTGCCCAGGCTCTCAGGAGTGCAGGGGGAACGCTCCAGCTCCAGGGTACTTGGGGAGTTAAACACCAAACTCTTCTCTGATCAACAGCAAGTGGTATAGAGCAACCTCAGATGAGATCTTTGCCAAACTGTGGAATAGTACGGAATGAACCTTGATCAAGTCAGGTTTTCATGTTGCAATGAGATGTTGTACAAGGGCTGCTGTATTGTCCACTCAGATTTAGCAAGCTAAAGAATGCTTCTCCTGCTTGCTTCCACATCTTTTGGGTGCTGCAGTAGAATAGCTTGTGCTGTTGAATATGTCTTCTTAGCAACATTAAGGAGGATCATTCTGCCACCACACGGGATCTTTTTTATCTGAAACTTTATTTTTCTACAATGTCATTTGTCTTGGTCATAAGGAGTTTTCTGTCACCTTTTAATCTTCAGCATTTTTGTTAAGCATCCTGAAATGTTGGAATTTCAGTGTTCTCCTTCCCTCTTCTTCAGTGTGGCTTATATTCTCTTAAATGAGGGAAACATTATACTTGAAGTATTACTTAATTAATATATTTTAGCCCATCTGTGAAGATAGATATGGGCTGATATGCCATCCCCAGTACAGATATATTCTAGATTGGGCCTTAGATGACATTTCCATGTAGTTAATAGAGTGCCTGGATGCTTTAACATTTCCTCTTGTCTTGAGTTTAGACAACCCACAGTTTCACATTCTTCGGTGCTTTGAGAAATTTCATCCAAAGCTGTGCACTCATTCTGTCTAAAAAGATGTGCAGGTCTCTTCAACCCCTGTGACCTTTCCTTACTATGAGCTGTTTGATTGGGGTTTTTTTTCTTCTGTAGAGATAATGAATTTGTTCCATTACTTTCTTTCTGCTCCTATGACTAATCCCTGTGTTTGTGTAATCCCCTTTATGTTTATCTGCCCTTGTGGATGTTTGCAGCACCTCCCAGTTGAGCATCATCCACCACTCATTAGCAAGCTACTCCTCAGGCTCATTAATGAAGATGTTAAATGAAAACAGACCTCCTACAGCACCTCACTTACACCTGCTTACACCTTTGCTCTTACCTGCCCCTTGTCATTATCCCTTGTTTATGGTTCTTCAGGCAATTGCCAATCCGTGACAGTGCTCCTAACCCAAGACAGATTGAATTAAATTTGCTAGCAGGAGTTCATGAAGCACTGTATTAAACATTGCATCCTCTGAATTCCCTTCAACCATGAATTTTAAAAACAGTCTAAAAATAATATCAGAGGCCATGCATAGAACATGCTGGACCCCCACAAGTTACAGAGTTGAGGTTTGATGATAAATAATAAATACTGTTAGCATGATCAGTCTGGAAGACTCCCTTGGCTCAGGCCTCATCATCTCCAGAAAAGACATTGCTTGTGCCATAATGTCAGGCATGAGATGCCTAATTTGGAAGTTTCACCAGGTTTATAAGCCACACTGGTTTTTGCCTTAGAATTAATAATTTAATTGCTGATATATGTGCTTAGCACTTATCCTTCAAAACTTCAAAACAGTGCAGAGTGAGAATTGCACCAGTGAGGTTCCCTTTCCGATCTCATTCAAGGAAAAATCACACTTTGGTACTAATCTTTCCCTGGTGATCAATTAATTCATCATTAGTATTTATTTATTTTCTATATATCCTACAATCTGCTGACTCTCCAAAGACATGACTTTAAAGGAGTCCCAAGGGATCAATATATGCAAAGTGTAAGCCTAAAGGGAGAGAAAAAGTAGTCAATATCCCTGTGATCATTTCCTAAATGGTGCAGGCCAAAATGGAAGTGGTCAGGAAAATATTACTGTTAATGAAAATTCAAAATAAAATTGTAAAAGTAGTGATCAGAAAAAATGTGAGATTACTTCCTATCAGAAGATCAGTTCTTTTGGCATAAAAGCATTTTGCAGGAGCATGGGGATGCAAAAAAAATTTTGGACAGATGAGTGTCACAACAAATCATTTTAACTTTCTAGTTTCATTTCACTAATGTCAAAATGTTTAACTGCAATGAGGTAAAAAGGTTTCAGTTTGATTTTAGTGTTACATTTAATTTTGTTTAGATTGGCAAGTTAATTTTGATACCATATATTTAAACCTAATGTTGCAAATTGTTATAAAGCAGTGAGAGAGAACCCTGCTTTCCCATGCTTTTGAAATACAGACTTCAAACATATGCAGAGTTAATGTTATTAGGTGACAGTGACATTCTCTCACCGGGGCAAATGTCACACCCCATAGTGGTAAGAGGCAGCCTTCAAATTTTCCTACCAGCAGTTTTCCTTTGAGCTCCATAGACTTCTGGAGTCTGCCTGCCTTGTCACAAATAATTAGCAGCTGTTGAGTGAATTGATCAGTTAATTTCCATCTTGCACTCAGATGCATTTAATCCATTAGCTGATGATTTGTAGAGATTTTTTTGTCCTGCACATTTCTTCACCTGTGTTTTGTCAATAGTTGAATGGATTGGGTCACCATTACTCACTGCTTTTCTAAGCCCTTTTTCTTTGATTGCCTTCTTCTAGACCACGTGGTACTTTAACAAACACTTGGCATCAAGTCATTTAAATGTCATAATGAATGTCACCTATTTTAATTTATTTATTAATTGATATCTCTTTTGTTGATCAGTCTTTCCAAATAAAATTCATTATTCTATTCTGTAGCCTCTAGCATGATCTAAACACTTCCTTACCATACTGTTATCTGTTGCTCAATTAGACAGATAAAGGCAAGCCACCTTTGAGGTGTCCTGGGATGCTCAGCAGATCCAGGACCAAGTTGGTAATGGTTGGTTTTAAAAATCTTTTTGAGGAAGAGAATGTTCTTGGCAAGTACTTCTTCTTCTGCATGTATACAAATTAGTTTTTCTAAAAAACAACGCAGCCCTCCTAGAGCTGTGATCACTGACACCAGGGCCAGCATCCAGGTGCCAGGACACTATTGATGGTGTAGGTATTGTCCTACTCTGACATCCTGGAATTCAGGGATTTACGTGTGTGTGCCATTGTCCTGTTGTGGGAGGGATGTCTAGGCAATGCAGAGAGTCAGTGGGGTGCCTTCAGCAGCAACGATGTCCATGGGGCATGTGTGTGGTTAGAAGTGATTTCTTGTGGGGCAGGATGTCCCTGTAACCTTTCAAGGAGACAGGGATGCTTAAGTGTACCACAGGCCCCTACACGTGGTAAAAGCTCCCTGTATCTGCAGCTCCGTGTTTCTATTCCTGTTGCTAAAGGGGGCAATAATCAACTCAATACCCCTGACAGAAGAAGACTATGAACTGTGAGACTTTCCTCATTCTTCCCTATAGTAAGTGAAGATTCATCAGACCATCCTGGTCTGTAACTCTCAGGAAGTCTGTGCACTTCATGACAACCAAACCTATTGTTAGGGGAGTTACATTCCCTGTACGGTACATGCACCTTCCCCAGGAAATTGCAAGATGCCCTAAGAATGAGAATGATTGGAAGCCACCAGCTTAGATCATTTAAACTAAGTTACATGAACACAAAGCCCACAACTCCTGGAAAAGAACTGTCCACTTTACTTGAATGAGGGACATGCTTGTAATTTCCCAGTAGGCAAAGCACAGCTTCCACTGCGCAAACGGTGAAGCAGATTAAAGCTGCCCTCAACTTTAATACAGTGCCACAGCCCGAGGGCAGTACAGCTGAGCTGATCTGGGCACCAGTCAGATCAGAACAGAGCTTGGCTCAGCGAGATCCCTGCTCTCATTTGATGTCAAATTGAACGCAGCCAGCAGAGCTGCACCACACAGCTCAGGGGACCTCAGTCCGGACAGCTGTGTCGTGGCTGCCTGGCTGCTTGCAGAACAGCAGCCAAACAAGAGTTTTCAAAGAGGCTGGGGGTTTCAGGAGCAAATGGCAGTATTTGTATATGTGCATATATCAGTATGTATCTAACCATAAACATATGCACATTCTAAGTATGTTTATGTTTTTATATGTATGCACACAGATATCCACATAAGTTAGTTCTATGCCATATGCGTTATTTCCTCTGCATGGATTTGTGAAATGCTATGCATGTGCACACACACTTCTATCCAAACTTTCCAAATACCCTGAACAGTTGTAAATCTTCAGTGTTTCACTCAGGCTGAAAAAAACTAGCTTTTCTACTTGTGTGGCTGAGTCAGAATTTCTCCCTGATTGAGGGAAATACCACCAATACTTCTTCCTGAGAGACAAATCTAGGTTTTTTTCTTTCTCCTTCCTTCCCTCCCTTCCGTGCAAGCTTGGGGCATCAGTGTAGCACGCAGCAGCAGAGGCCATGGGAGAATGGATCTCAGAGCAGGTGGTGTCCTTCTCTTTCCTGGTGCTGTGCCTGGTGCTTGGTTGAGATCGGCTCATTGTAAGGGTCAGTGAACACGTCTTGTCACATGAATGTAAACATCTTTGGATGGCTACAAAGGAGGTCACAGGGGGTCTCAGGTTGCTTTGGAAATCAGCCTCTGCCAATCTTAGTCCCTATGGCTGATAAGAGAGTTTTTGTTAGGAGCTGACCATCATCTGTGAGCACAAGGGTTGCAAAAGCTCCTGTGTGGGAAGTGGTGAGTTGGATGAAAGAAAGGAAAGGAGCAAAGAGGCAGATGCATTTCTCAAACAATTGGGTCAGATACTGTTCAGTTGGGGAAGCTGTAGTTGCAGGAGGAGAAAAAATGTACATTGAGGGCATTGTGCCATTGGTTTTCTTACTCCTCAGTCACATCCAGCAGACTTGGCTGGAGTTCTGTGGAATGGAAGGAGGCTGTGAACTCCTCTTTTAGGACATACAGAGAATCCTTTAAAAAGTTAGTGGGGATCTCCTTAGCTGTGCAGGAAAGCATCTGGGTGCAGTACTTCCCCAGTACAGCCTGTCAAAGCTGTTCGCATCTCAGTGCCATGCTTCCAACTTCAGAGCAGAGGACTTTGTGTCCCTCATGGCTTTCCAGCACAGCCACCCTTCTGTGCCAGAGCTGTCCTCTGCTTTCTTTCACTTTCCTTCATGTTCTCTCAGTGCTGTGGTGCTGACTGTGCTCTATGCCCTTTATATCCTTTCACAGTGGGGTACCTGGCTTCTTGTTCTCAATGTCTTCCCTCAGCACCTCAAGGGATTTCCTGAGGCACATATGCCAAGGCATATGCCTACCCTGTTCCCCATGGACCCCAGCAAGTATCTGTACCACCTTTCTCTTTCTTGAACCAGGTCTCTGTCTCTGTCTCTATCTCTTTACTGTCTGCAGCGTGACTGGGTGGACAGCTGAAATCCAAAACAAGCTTCCCTGCCCAGCATGATGGGGAAGCACATCTCCTTCCCCATTGTCACCACTTCCCTCCTGAGGTAACTCATAAATTGCTCTGAGTCTTTAAATGGGCTGTTATTTCTTCCTTCCGTCAGCACTCTCTCACTCTTGACTCACGGTGCAGGTTCAACTTCAATGAATTTATTGGCATGACAAGGTACACAGGTGATGCCAAAGTTGACAACTTAATTCATCAAGCGCTACTGTCTTTCTCACATCTGCACTACACTTTCCCACTGTCAGTCCTTTCCTCTTTCCTCTCCTCAGCTCTCCTTTCTGTCTGTCTTTCTTTGCCTTTCTGTCTGGCTGTCTGTGTCCCCCTCTCTCCCTCCTTCCCCCTCTAATCACCTCCCCAGGTGATAGTTAGCTATCTCACACTCAAGACAGTCTGTCTCTCTTGACGAACGGAGACGTCAATCTCCGCTCGCCACAGAGGGAGGGGAATTGGTCTTTACAGCATGTTGGCTGTTTTCTTGCCTTTGCAGCTTGCATGGAGGCAAGGGCTGAGGGCTGGAGTATTCAAACCGGTTTAGGGACACCACATTTGCTTTAAGGTTTTTTGGCACTCCAGAAGAATGAGGTGTTGTGCTAGAGGGACAGAAGAAAGGAGAAAAGCCCATCAACCTCAAATGTGTATAGGCAGGTACAAATATAATTTAAGAAGAAATCCAACATCTTGACAAAATCCCCCCAGAGGATAAAGTCTCTTTTAAACAGAGTAGCAAATGATCTCTCCTTCTCACCCCCCCAGTCCCATCATCCTTTGTTGGCATGGCAATTGCCAAAGTGTATAAAGGAAGAGACAGATCCCTCAGGTATCTGTCAGCACTAGATACAATCTACCCAGGACAGTGTGTGTGTGGCATTTAATCCTCCATACATCAAGCATATGCCCAGGATATAGTGTCACACTGTATTTGTGCTGCATCCCTTGTGCCCATTTGTCATGAGTGTCTGCACCCAATCCAGTGGCAGGTTGATCCATCGTGTGATGCCATCTCAGCTATATCTCTGCTTTTCTTCAGGCTTTGGCAGAGTTTTCAGAATTGTGTTCTGATGCAAAGTTTCTTTGTATTTTTTATCATTCTTTGTACTTTCAGGAAATAATTTTTGCAGGCTCCCGTATATCATGACCATCAGAACGGAAAGTGTATGGGTGTATCCTTATCTTTCATCAGTATCCCTAACTGTATTGATTACATTCCTACTCCTGTTCAGATTGCACAGTATTTTGAGGAGCCAGCTTTTTACCTTGGGTTTATGAACCACAGGGCTGATTCTATCCTTCTTTGCATTTCCTATCATGTAAAGGAGTATTTTGTGTTCTCTTTAATTTATACCAGCAGTGAAGCATCAAGCCTGTTTTGTCTGCCTTGCATTTGCCCGTTTTGTTCTGTCAAGGAACTTCGCAGCATGTTAATTTCCCATAAAGAACAGTCTGAGGCTTTGTAAATATTCTTCTCTTGCTCTCTTACTCACCTGTTGGAGCTGTTGATGGATAAGGCATCATACTTCTTGTAGCACCAGTAGGGTACCAGTCTCTGGGGATGCCATGTATCTTTCATGCACTAGTTCCCTAAGAGTGAGAATGAGAACTGAGCCTTAAAAAGGTGGATCACTAGTGTGTAGTACAATTACTAAATGTGGAGTACCAGACCACCTGAGTGATTCCTTCAGTTTTTCAGTAGTGTTCCTTAGCAGGATAACTGTGCTTTTACAGAGGCTCAGATGTGGATGTGCTGTCACAGTAGAGACATGGCTTGTGTTTTTCATCAGACTTAGGTTTTGATTCCCTATTGCAGTAGAAGTGTTTGCAGGTTTTTCTGTTTGTGTTCTTTGTCGAAAATCAGAGGAGATATCTCGTTCCTGCTCTGCAGCCAGTAGCACTGGATATCTGAGGTGGTGAGTATTTGCTTGCAGAATCTTAGATTAAAGTTGTCTGCAAAGATGTCCCACTACACACAAAGGTTCTGGCAACCCTTCTGGATGTAACTTCATCCTCCTGAATGGACAGTGTAGTCTAGGATGATACTTGAGCAGGAAGGTTGGACCAGATGACCAATTGTGACCCCCTCCAACCTTATCTATTCTGTGATTCCCTCAGTTTGTAACACTAAGAGACCAGCAAACCATCAACTTTGAAGAGGGCAGCCTTGAACCATGTTGGGGGAAAAAAGACAGTGTTTTTATGTGTCCTAGTAAAGCTGCAGACTACAAGGAATAAGCCTCATTCCTGGCAGTCTGAGAGAGATTCTCCTTTAATTGAAATGGCAGCAATTCAATGTCATATGTTTACAGAGCAATGCTCTTGGGCTTCATCCCTTTCCTCCCTTTGAGGTTCTCTTTGAGATGCAGCACATCTTTACCACACAGCAAAGCTTGGAAAGGGAAACAGTAGGAAAATTTCAAGACGCCAAGGTGCTCTTGCATGTGGCTAAACTAAAACAGAGCACTCTCTTTTGGCAGGGAAGCTCCACCAGAAGAAACTGTCCTTCTCAGGAAACCTTGGCTCTTAGTTGCTTTGTGGCAAGGAGATCATCACAATCACATCTCAGCTCCAGCCAGCTGCCTACTTTGTTCAAAATGCCTTTACTTCAGGAGTACTGCATTAGTTTTTTCCTCTTTTCTGCTGGATCAGACTTGTGTAAATGAGCATTTCTGGCAGGAGGGATTCTTTGCCTTGAACTCTTTGGCTTTCTCTTCTCAGATGGCAGATGATAACACCCTAGCCTTTAGAAATGAGGCTGCTGCAGCTACCACCAAGCTCAACAATGGCCTGCAAGTGAAGGTCTCACAGCATTTCATAACTGTGTGTGGTGGGAAAGACCAACATCTTTGGATCTGGATCCAGATCTGGAGCTTGATCCAGAAATTGTGACAATGCAATCCAGCAATGTGCTTTTGTATCCCAGAAAGCCAATTGTATTGTGGGCTGCATGCAAAGTAGTGTGGCCAGCAGGGCAAGAGAGGGGATTCTGCCCCTCTGCTCTGTGACACCCTCACCTAGAGTGATGCATCCAGCTCTGGGGTCTCCAGCACAGGAAGGGCTTGGACCTGTTGGATTAAATCCAGAGAAGGGGTACCAAGGTGATTAGAGGGGTGGAGCATCTCTTCTACAAGGAAATTGTGATTGTTCAGCCTGGAGAACAGAAGGCTTCGAGGTGACCTAATTTGATTCTGTGTGATTTCCAGTGCCTTCCAGTACCTGAAGGAATCTAACGAGAAAGATGGAGGAGAATATTGACAAGAGCTTGTAGTGACACATTGGGGAAATGGCTTCAAACTGAAAGAGGGCAGGTTTAGATTAGGTGTTAGAAAGAAATTCTTCACTGTGAGAGTGGTGAGGCACTGGAACAGGTTTCCCAGTGATGTGGATGCCACATCCCTGCAAGTGTTCAAGGCCAGGTTAGATGAAGTTCTGAGCAACCTGATCTAGTAAAAGATGTCCCTGCCCACAGCAGGAGAGTTGGAACTAGATGATTTTAGATTTAATATCCCTTCCAACACAAGATATTCTGTGATTCTGTGGAAAGGTAACAGTATGGGATTATTATCTTTGTTCTTTATACATTAAACTGAAAGCAAAACCAGTATTTCCAAAGTGCTGCTGCACTTCTCTGCTCCTCTAGAAGCCTGAAAGCAATCTTGAAAGGTGGTTATAGCAAGCTGTCCTGCTCCATTTTGCTTACTTCAATGTGTAAGAAAGGGAAGCCTGCTAATAAAAAATATTCTACGTGTACCACGTGCATTTGATTTGAGTGAGAGGCTTATGGCTTATCACTGAGAAGCTGCCTCATTTGAAACTGAGCCAGATCCTTGGGTATGTGGTATGCATGAGAGACTTTGAGAGTCATGTTTATCACCCTGTGGCTTGTCAAAGAGGATGTGGGATAAACCATGGGCAGTCAAAGGAATCTGAGAACAGCCTTTGGAGAGAGATGGCTTTTTCACTCAGCCTCTATGTGGATGTTCTTCTGTGGTTCATGATGGTTGTTCTGCCAGTTGTACTCTGTCCTTAATGAGCTGAATATAAGAAACAGCTCTGAAAGAGATCTGAAAACAAACAAATAAAAAAATTGGCTCTGTTTTTCCAGCCAGAGTGGGGAATTAGCTGAAATTAACTTACTCCCCCACTTGCCTAATCAGGACATTCTCTGGACCTGTACCTCTTGCCCTGGAATGACATAGGCTTTTCTCTGTTATTTTTTTCTCCTCATACCTGGCCAGTGCTCCCTAGTCTACATCCCAAAGAAAGAGTTAACAGGCAGGACCAAAGGGCTGCTGGGACTGAATTAAAACCCCATAATCTTGCTGCCTTTTTTTTTTTTTTTTTTTTTTTTTTTC
>VZUI01069039.1:0-15093 GCA_013401135.1 Cettia cetti | reverse complement strand
TGCGTCACGGCGGGCGGGCCCGGGGCGGGGCCGGGCGCCTCAGCGGGTGCGGGGCCCGGGGCCGGCGGCGAGCCTCCGAGGAGGCTGCTCCGGTATGAAACTTATGAGGAATGAAGTTAGTCCAGTAATAACGGAGGGCAACGAGTAATAATGGTTTCGCTCGTTAAAGAATTGGAAAATTAGAACAAAAGCAAACCGTGCTCTGAGGCAGAGGAGCGTTCTGGGGGTGTCAAGCAGTTTGAATTTCGGTGAGACTGCCTTGCAGTCGAAGTCCTTCACTGGGAGGGACACTTGCTGTTTATTGTATGGGGTTTTTCATTTTTGGGGAGTAACTTCCCTCTTGACATCCTCACACAAGAAAATTCAGTTTTATCGTGTGTCTCGCTTCTTTGCATCGATACCTTGGGAATACCGTTCAGTAGGAGTATCCACGTGTTTTTAACAGCAAATAAAATTATGATGATTTTTGAAGACAGAGCATTAGTTTTTTCTCTCCTTTTCCAGCATATACTCAGATCTACTTTTTCTTCTTTTTTTTCCCCCTCTTGATATATTTTACTGTTTAGGAAGATAGCATTAAGTAACCACTGACCAGCTTTGGGCTGCTGCTTCCCCTGGCACCACATCATCTCCATTCCCAGCCTCCTGGCTTGGTGGTAGAGCTGCCAGGAAGAACACGCACAAGTGGGAGCAGTGACTTGTTCTGCAGAGAAACCCGTGAGCAGGGTGGAGGAAAATTGCACAGTCAGCAACGTAGTCAACTCCTGTGATCAGCTGCAAATATTTGGGTGTGCTACGATGTAAGGAAAAGCAGGAAGAAAGACATGGATAGTAATATTGCTAGAAAGCAAATTACATTTTTGATTTCTTTTCGCTTGAGTAAAAAAAAATACACCATTGTTCCACTTTTTTTCCTTAAACATCACCAGCTATGTTCTCTCTCTGGTCAAAACATGTCTTTAATGACAAGCAATAACAAGGAGTCAGTACAAACTTCAATCTAAAAAGGCTTTAAATTTCATGCCTGGATGTTCACTTGTGGAGCACTTCAAAGAACAGTTCAGCTCTTTTACCTGCTTGTGCTCATACTGAGAAAATATGATGAAGCTCTCCTGCAGGAACAGGCACTAAGCCCAAATGCACTAAGCCCAAGGTGGATTGACCTCATTGCTTGGAGGGAAATAAAAAGAACCTTCACAAAAAAAAAAAAAAAAAACTTTCACAAAAAACCCAAAAAAACCCCCAAAACAAAAACCTCCTAGTATTAAACCTTTGCCTTTACTTTAAGCTCCAGTTTATTGTTTAAAGTGGAATTTACAGTCACTTGATGGATATTTCAATACATTTTTATTTCTCTTATCAGTTCACAAACTTTGTCTTACTTGGACAATTAAATTATTTGGAAACGTAACTATAATAAAATAAATACTTGGCTCTTTCTGCAATATGTCAAAGTATATTTGCAAATGAGAACATTCTTTCCATTGCAGCACTCAAGGCAGAAATAGCTATTATTTCACAAAATTTAAGAAACACAGATTACTAGAATGAGTATATGAAATGTTGTACCATAAAATTCCTGATGAAACAGGCACAGATTGACAAATTTCTTCATTCAGAACATTCCTCAAACCAATGTTATGTATCCAGCCTTGTAACATGTTTAAAACATTCAATAATGCCTTATTTTCCAGAAAAATGGTTCATTCATGTTGAAGTAGCCTCGTTTTCTGAATTCAAAGTGTGAACTCTACCATCAAAAACATATATATGACTAACTACAATCCCTTTCTACTGTGGCCATTTTGTCATGGTACATTTTTAGCTGAGTTATATTTATGACCAACAAATTTATCCCCTGCTTTCTGTTGTAGTCTCCTTCTGTGCATACATTATTCTAGAAACTGCCACATAGGCAAGTTCAGATCTAATTATAAAACCCCCTCAGAGATCCTTTAGTGGTTCAGTGTGCTATGGGATAAAATGGTACAGAGCTGCTGTGAGTCTCTTCACAATCCCCAGCTTTTGGCTCTTTAAAGCACTTAAACATGCAATGGGGCAATCTCCCTTGAGTGTGCAAAGTAACTTACAGCAGAAGGAAAGCATTTGAAGATCCTTTCAGCTGCAGGTTAGGAAATAACAGTCTTGCAGGGACATGCCTTAATGTTTCCACATAGTGGAGGCTAACAAAATTAAATGCTTCCTGTAATTCAAAAACCCTGAACAGAGGTGAAGGAGAGATTGATAACTTGTTACACAACTTTCCAGATGAAGCTGTGACCTATTTTAGCTTAATCTGCTACGTTAAGCGTTGTGGGAGCTCGGCAGTCAGCTGGAAGCAGGTATTCATTCTCACTGCCACCAATCCATAGACAAATGGGTGTATCCCCAAAGTAAACATTAGCACCAGCTGCCAATCATGACACACTGACAAAATTCAAACCATTTTGTTTGTGTGATAAAAGATATCCTTAATCTTTCCAAATATACCTAATGGCATTTTATTTCTGTCTTGAAAATTAAGAGAGCAATGAATTATTCAGCTTTCAGTTCTGTTTTAGCAAAAGAGCAATGGAAACCTTTGGATGTCTCTATAGTCTGAGACAGCAAAGGCTATTGAAGAAAATATGCCTTTTCCCACCAAATTTCTAATTTTTCCCAACTGACAAAGTTCACAGAGTGTTAGCAGTAGTGAATTCCTGCCACACCAAAATGTATCTTTTGTCTATGGTAAATGGCAGAAAACAACACTAATTTGCTCTCTCCGTGAAACAATGTGTATGAATGTGTATGAATTACGTAATTAGACCTTTTTTGTTCACTGCTTCTGCGTCAGCTGCTGTGGCATTTTTGCATTTTCTTCTTTTGGACAATAAAAACTTGAAACAATGTTCCTCTTAAAAACTATTCTAGACTTACTTTTATGCTCTAATCCTTTTGCATTCTGCCTTGCACCTGGCAATCCACTACAAGCTACTGAGAAAAATGCTATAAAAATTACATCTGCTTTATGATGCTGATCAGTGTTTTTACTAACCATGCAAAATTATCCATCTACCACTTCTAGAAAGTGCAAGGCCACTTCTTTAAAGGGGCTATATTTGAACCCATTGCTGGGATATAACTCTTACAGTCATCATCATGATCACAATCCAGATAGAAATGTTATTCAACCAACTAAAAATAAATCAGTGGCTAAACTGGCATAAAACAGCATTGCACTGCTTTGGCTCTCCTGTAATCTGTCCATGAGATGGCATGTACTATGTGCTGGCCATATAGCTAAAATATATAGAGTTTGGGTTAGAGGCATGGAACAAAACAACTTTAGATATCAAGATACATTTAAATTGAATTCTTTGAGGACACAAAGTATTTTTACAGTATATTTATATGTATCTGCTTCCATTTCATCAAGTGACAAAAGTTATTCCTACAAAGTACTTCAAAATCCTGCTTGGATGTTAATTGCTTGAAACCAAGTGTATGGGGCTTAATCTAAATTATGAGTTTGTTTAAGGAAACAAAACATCCTTCATCAAAGACAGCCCAGATTCAATCACAAGATTCAATCACAAACCAACCACTTTGAGGAAGCAAGTATTCATGATTCTTCTCTCATCTCTCCCCAGAGCTTTTCCTGCTGCCAGGAATGTTTTCAGCTTTTAAGCAGTAGCCTGACAGCCCTCCCATCTTTTTGAGGAAACTTCCCACTTCACTTCCCAGCAACTTTCACGTACTGCCCTCCTGGAGCTCAAGGGAAGTCCATATCCCTTTCCATTCCTGACAGATGGCTCCAGGCAAAGCCCTGCTTCTCCCACAGCATGAACCATGCCAGTTCCCTGCCCAGCAGAGGCCTGCTGGCCTTTCCTGCTCACCAGCAACAGCGTTGGGATTAACTTTTCCAGCAAACATCAATTCAGAGTTCACCTAGAAACCCCCAAACTCTGCAAGAAGCAGAGGGCTTGTTACCTTCTCTCAAGCTCCATCCCTGTCCTCCTCTGACCTTTGTGATAAACA
Organism: Cettia cetti; assembly: GCA_013401135.1. Taxonomy (NCBI): domain Eukaryota; kingdom Metazoa; phylum Chordata; class Aves; order Passeriformes; family Sylviidae; genus Cettia; species Cettia cetti. Next base: position 11,073 of record VZUI01069039.1, on the reverse strand, counting down.
TGCTCTGCTCAGGGAGGGTACTAAATTACTGTTTACACAGGATTTCAAGAATCTCTACAATAGAGGTTTTGTTACCTAGGCCACAACTCTAAAAAAATAGAAGCTTGGAGTATTGTCTTGTCTCAACAGGCAAACTCTCCAGTGTTAAGCCATACCATTATTTTTCTTTCAGTTGTGAATCACAGTGCAGGCTCAAAACAACACGGAAGAGAGTACATTTGATGTTTGGGGCATAAATTTATAGTTACTTTTTCTTAAAAGACCGTAGCTGAGATCCATCTGATTAAACGCGTGTCTCTGCATCTCATGGGCCGTGAGGGCTGCATCCCCTTTCCAAGCAATGGAGAGAAAGAAGTTATTCTAGAGAAGTCTTCTCATCCTGAACCAGACATCTAAATCTGGTGAGATAAATCTCACTCCAGGTTTCTTCAAACTGAATTTATGCTGAAATCAAGGTCTAATCAGCAGTTACATTGTGTATTGATGCTCTGCAGAAGTCTGACTGAGCTGTGTCCTTACCAGTGTACCACATCTTAAATAAGAGGTGACTGGCCAGGTCCACCTCCCTGCAGCTCAGCTCGAGCCCTCATTCACCTCATCCCTGCCACCTGATGGGGATCCCCAGGCCAGCTATGCCTAAGCTATGATGAGACAGCAACTGAGGGAAATAGATGAGGAAAAGTACCAGGTTAGGTACCAGGAAAGGCTTGAGTATCAGTGTGTCTAAGGGCAACTCTTCCAAATGATTTCCAGTTAAGACAAGCTGTGACTTCAGTGGCATTTTTTTTAAAAAAATTCTGAACTGAATTCTTAATGTAACCATCCAGAGAGACTTTCACATGTCAAAAGTAATGTGAAAAATACTCAGGAATTAAAAAAGTAAACACATTTGTGTAGGCTTTGCACATGACAGCAAGAAGCTTTTTTTGTGTAGGAAGCCTGAAGTCTCTTTATTATTCTATGACAGTGATGATAAAATGTCGAAACGTTTTGTTACTAGAGGCTGTATTTCTTCAAGGCCTAATTTTAATTATTTTTAACTTTTCAGATATTTAGCATTTTTATCTGTCTGTTCTTAGACCTTTTCTTCTTATACATTGAGAGTAAGTGCAAGAACACTGGGGAGGAAATACCAAGACAATAGAGAGCTCAAATTTCTAATTTGAAACACAAAACTAATCTCAGCTGTAGCTATGGAGCCCTGATTTCTGAATTATATTATCCTCATATAACCTGGTAAGAATTAAAAGAGGACATCTATGCACAGCAACACTATCTATTTCAAAGATATCTTTGTGCTAGATTTAATGGGGAGTACCAAGCCTTGTTCCCCTCTGAAGAGAACCCTTAGTGAATTCTTCCAGACTGACATATTTTTTTCAACTCAGAACAACCTTGCTGATTATTAAAGATTAACATGAAGAACATTCCTTCCTGCAACTCGTCAGAATGACCAGCACCTAACAAATGGCATAAGGAACGTTAGCACTTGTATATCAACAACAGAGCAGTCACCAGTTCTCGGGAGGAGGCTTGGCAGCAAAGGCAGCAGTTTGATGGGATGTTTATTGGATGTCTTCCACCAGCTGCACTGCGTGGTGACTTGACTGTTAGATTATAAATATTTCCCCTTGTGAAAAAGGGAAGTTGGCTGGATGAACACTGATTCAGCAGGACATATTCATAGTCTCAGCAGAGATTGGTGTGTAAGAAAGCAGGAATGGGAAGCATTGAATTAGGCCTGGGAAGTCCCCTCTCTCCAACGGCACATGAGCAGAGCACTTATCTCTGGAAGCTAGTCAGCATGGCATGTGGGCAATAGGAATATTAATAACTCCTCTACAGCAAGATTTCTGGGGGCAGGATGGCTCACCCAAACCACAGACTCCATGGCCACTTGGTGCAGATGGGCAACTTCTGCATTGAGGAGTTCCTTCTGCAAAGGCAAACTGAGCTGCTAGGCTGGGTGGGGTGCAGGAGGCACCCCAAAACCCAGGGAAAAGGTACTTTGGAGATACTGCATTGCTCACTGTTGGCCATAGGCAACAAGTCACTAAGTGACTCCTAAGCATCGCACCCAAGGCCAGTGGACCATGCAAGCCTTGCCAGTGTGCCAGTCTCAGTGAGCTCCAAAAACCTGGCTGGCCATTGCAATGTCTGACATGCAGAGTATCAGTGGACAGGCCTTTTGGAGAGCTGCACAAGGAACGCATTCTAGCTGGAGGGAATGGAAAAACACACAGTGAAGATAGATAGGATCACAGGTTCTCATCCACCTTGCAGCATGGCTATGAAGACTGAGGATCAAGTGGTACAAGCAAAGTGGAAATTTCCCTTGCCCTGCCAAAGCCTTCCTCAGAGGTGTCAGAGGGATGGGATAGCTCTGGACTTTGTCTCAGTGCTGGCTTTGTGCAAGTGGCTATGACTCAGCAGGGCAATTCTGGACCAGGGGGTTTTCCAGGAGGCAGGGGCTGAAATCCCCAGGGATGTTGGTCTAGACATGGTGCTCTTCCCTTTGACCTCATTGAGGACATCAGCTTCCTCTTTATGCAAGTAACACCAGCTGCCAGGACAGGTTATTTTGAGCTACAGAACAGTTATGAAAGAGGAATATGCTGCGGGTTTGAGGAAAAAGATGCTCCTGTTTTAAGTATCCTTTTCAGACCACAGTTGTGCCAGGACACTCATTGCTGCTGCTCACAGGAAACAATTTTTATTCCTGACATCTAAAGAGACTCAAACAGCCTGAGAATGGCTCTTTGCCTGACACTGGGTGAGAGCTCGTAGAATGATCTCCATTTCCCCCAGGATAATCAGAGGGAAATCCCAGTCATTAAGTCTTCTGTCAAGTGTTGACGTAAGAGAGATTGCAAATTAATCCTGCTTCCCATTCATCTCATCCCAGCAGAGATCCCGCTAGTAAAACCAGTCCTCCAACAGCCTCAGGGAAATCCCAGACAGTATCACAATGCTCTCCTGCCCTTTTCTACAACAAATATACCCTGATATCTCATGTGCATGCGTAACATCTTCCAATTCTTAAGAGCTGATTTGTAGGAGAAGGTACAGGCAAGGTGTGAGCGCAGTGGAAGCACAAAAGGCTTGCAATATTCTGGGCTGTGGAGATGTGTGACTCTCTCTCCACTTCTCAGCAGCTGGTCCCTGGCTGCCTCACCTGCCTCTGGTGCTTCATAACCCTTCAGAAACAGCCAGCCTGGCCTGAGCAAGGCTGACTTGTGGCTTGTGGGGAAAGGACATGTTTTGTAGCCCCCCTCCTGGCCTGTCCCATTCTTGCTGGCCCTTTCCACTTCTGTCTTCACTGCTCTCTCAGAGGCTTTCTTCTACAAATAAACAAGCAAATTCAGTGGAATGAAAGAACCTGGCAACCTGGGCAGCCAGAAGATGAATGCTCCCTGCCTAGTGGCAGGAAGCCCCAGGAGGCTCTGCCTGTACGTGGGGTCATTGTGATGGGCAGCACTGGGCAGGACTTGCTGGGATTAACATCACCAGGGGCATGAGGCTGCACTGAGTTGTGCATTGAGGAGTTTGTGGCTGGGGGAGTCACACAGACCTTGGTACCAACCCAGGGAAGCTGGAGTTTGCTGCACAGTCCTTTGATTCCCAAACACACTTTCTGAACTGCCCCACTGAATACACAACACCAGTCTGTGCCACTCCAGGCACTCCATATCCCATGGAATTTTCATGGGCCAAAGGAAGAGAAAATAACAGAAGACACAGGGGACACACCAAGTGTTCTGCACCTATGGTTTGACATTTGGATTGCAGCAGGGCAATACCTCAAAAACCAGTGAGATAACAGTAATCAATGGATACTCAGCAAACAGTGTCCCCAAGGATATGCAAGCAACTTCCAGCTAGCCTTGCCAGGCTGAGGGCAGGACTGAGTGAGGAGAGACCTCAACATGTGACACAGATATTCCTCCTCTCATCCAGCCACTTCACTCTGGTTGAGCTTTCACCTCCAGGAACTCATGGGGACGATGAGCAGACTTCATTTGTTCTGAGTGCTTTGGAGTTTGGTTTTTTTTAAGCTTAGCTTGAGGAACTCCTCCTGTGGCTGCCTCACTCACCTCTTGCCATGCTGCTATATATATATATATATCAGTGATTCCTGTCTCCAGGATCTGTCTGGGATCCGAGCCACCTCTCCAAAAGGAGACATATTCAGCACTGTCATATGACAGAGGTGGAGGGAGAAGGTGGCAGAGGTCCAGGGGACGCAGCATATATTGCCTTAACAAGTGAGTACATGCTCCTCAGGATAGGAAAAGAGTTCTAAACTTATTTGTTGTTGTTTTTGTTTTTCCATAAATAAGGAAAAACACATCAACTTTCTCCAGGGCTCTTGTCATCTTTAGTGTTTGACATTATATTTACTTGCTCCCCTTCACAAGTCTTCAGCCATCAGCTGAATGAGGATGGAGAACATTAGCCCTAGAATTCAGGATGGGATGCCAAAGTACCCAGACAGACACATAGACATCAGCAGAAGTTGTGCCCAAAGTCACAGAGCAGAGCAATGTCACAGAATAACAGACCACCACATTTCTGGTTCCTCTCCTCTGTTCAGACTAGTAAACCAGGCAAAAAATATCAAAGCAAACATATCCAAAAGAGAAGTTAGACACCTTCATCTGTGCGTGCTTTGGACAATGACACTATTACTTTTACCCAGTAATGAGGAGCTTTGAGCAATTGAGATTTCTCATGACAGCAGGGAAAGTCTCAGCCCTAATCTATATGTCTATACAGGAGTGTGAGTGACTGTTTTGCAGCTTCTTTCTAGGCTTTTCTCCTAGGTTTATTTTTCCTCTTATTTTTTTTTTTCTTAGAAGAGTCTGAGTCTTCACACTGTTTTCTGAGTCAGCTTTTCAACTCCTTTCAGTACTACACAGCCTATGGCTCTACCAGGTGGCAAAGTCGGCAGACAAGGGGAGCTGGCCAGCTCTGCATGTCACCTCCCAGGGGACAGCAGCAGCTCTGGGTTCCAGCCCACAGAAGCGAGTTTGCTAGAAAGCTCTGGCAGAAGTATTCCTATTCCAGTACTTCTCTGCTCAGGAGTTTTGTCTCAGACACTGTGAATCCAGAGCCCTGAGAGAAGCCCCTGCTCCACCCAGGGTGGTGTCCATGCTGGAAAAGCAAGGGTCAGCGCAGCGCTGAATCCCAGCTTGTGTGAGCACTCAGCCTGTATTCCCAAAAGGCAGCGATGAGGCATGGAGACGTCCCCGTGAGCCTTCGGCAGCCGTGTTCCCCCCTGCCGCCTCCTCTTCTACACATCTATCCCCTGCGGCCACACACCAGCCTTGCTGACAGATCTTACTTGAAAGCTCTGGCAGGCTGTGCCACTAATGGCAGAGCCCTGAGCCGGCTCCCTCCGTCTCCCTGGAGTCCCTGCGCAGACGTAGGTGCACGTCACGGCCTGCTCTAATTTTATCCGTGTTTGATGGAAGAGACGAACTGAGCAGCAGGGAGGCAGCTATTTTGGTTTTCTCTGTGGCGGTGGGTTATATAAAGCATCTTGCCACGACCCGCGTCGCTTGGGAGCTGCTTTGCTTTCAGCCACTACAAACCAGGGGCTCGGACGCTGGCTGCCGGCAGCCGAGACCTCCATGCGGCTGCGTGGGCCAGGTGTGCCGCGTGTGTGTGCCGTGTGTGCCTGCGTACGGAGAGCGTGTCAAGGAGGTTCAGGGTGACCATCTACGGGGAGAGACTGGCTCTCCTCCTTGCCGTGCAGCGCGACACGCACTCAGGGCTTTCACCCCGTTCCAGAGCCAGCGCATCATACGCGCTCCCCCAGCAGCACAGCGGGCACGGGCACAAGCAGGCAGCGGGCTGCCCGCGGTGTGCAAGCTTTGGCCGGCCGCCGCAGAGCCCTGCCGCTCTCATCTCACCCGGGCAAGAGGAGCGGCTCCATTAGGTGGCAGCAGCAGCAGCCACAGCACGAGGAGGCTGCTCTCCCCGTGGGACCTGGGCGGGTGTACAGAAGGCCCATGGGGCCACGGAGGTGCCTGGCAGAGCCAGGCAAGCACTGGCACTGGGCGCTGTGCAGCTTGCTGCCTTTGGATGCGGGAGATGTGGGGGGCTCTTGCCCTATCTCCCTGTGGTTCCTGGTACTCTGGGGTACCTCTGTCTGACACTGCCCGAGCCGCTGTGACACGCCAGGGCCGCTCCCCGGGCTGACCTCCCTCCCGTAAGGCGCTAGGTGGTGAGCAGCCGGGGGGGATCCTGCCCCGTGCCGCGGCGCCCAGCCTCCACGCAATGGCCATTTCCCAACCACAGGGAGCGGAGGCATTACGCAGGGCTTCTCGCCTGTGTGGGCTGTGGCTCCTCCACGCCTGGCCCTCACGGGTGGTGTATTCGTCAGCGATGCTCTGGTTCTTGGTCCCAGGCTGATGGAGCAGAGCAGCAAGCTTTGGGCTTGCCGGCTTGGGAATTTTCAGCAAGAGGCAGCCTGACCAGGACTCCTTTATGTGTCTGACGTAGGAAGAGTCTGCCAACATCTGGGTAAGGTGCTAGAGCCCACTGCCTGGAGGGACTTTTGGGGAATGCCTCTTGCTTTTGTTTCTTGTACAAGCAAGCAAATTTAATAGCACAAGCTAAAGTAATTAGGACGTGTCACGATGTTGATTGGCACCTCCCTGCTTCTCCAGTCTCCGGGTACTGCTTACCCTGTGCTAAGCTCTCCTGCTGACTCATGTCAAAGCCGCCCTCTCCCTAATGACCAGGGGTCAGGCTAGGACCCAGCCTGCTCCGTGGCTCTCCTCGCTCCCACGCAGTTCCCGCTGGGCCTCCCGCCGTGGCACCGGCAGGACGCACCCACTTCCTAAAGAGTCACCTCCTGGGAACACCGCCGAGCCTCTGCGGTGGCCACGGCATCCGACTCCCTCCCCCTCCGGGCATGTGCCTGCCTGAATGCCCGTACCTTCTGTCTGGCTGCTCCCGAGGGATAACAAGGGGGCTGTGGTCCATGAGCAACCACCATCCGCCCACCCAATCTGCAGTTGGCTGGGGTGGGAGAACTACATCCTTGGGGTGTTCCCAACAGGACCCATATCTGTCTTCTTCATGCATCCCCCACTGGCGCCACATCCCCCCAGCCCCCTCAGCACACCACCGCATCCCCTTTGTCGGCACAATCCCCGGGGAAAGCGGCGGGCGCAGAAGGCATGCCGGAGGAGGGCCGGGTGTGCGTGCAGGAGCGTGCATATGTGCACGTCAGGGAGAAGGAAGCGGGGTTGTGAGTGCTGGAGGCGTTGTGAGCGCCAGGCACAGGCTGACAGGCAAGGCTGCCGCTCCCGTAGGAAGATAAACTGTTTCACAACAGTCACGATCGCAGTGAGTAGTTCACTCCAGAGTGCTCCTTCTTGCTAGGGAGAGAGAGGATAATCAGAGCCGAGAGGAGGAGTGTAGGATATGGGGGAACATCCCAAAGATTATGCGAGTGTGTGTGAAGGGAGAGTATTTGTGTGGAGAGTGCAGCAGCTCTGTAAGCCCCCACAGATGGGGTGTGGACACAAGAGAGGAGTAATGCTATTGCACAGTAATGCAGTAACGCAGCCCCCACCAATACTGATGTGGAATGCTGCCCGGGGGCAAAGGTCACTAAACCTGCCAGAACTGGCACCAGAGCAAACAAGAAATGCACGAAGAAACTAAAATACTTCAGGGAGTGAAAATGTTATAGACTTGGAATATACTGGAATGGGAGAGTGGCCAACTAGCCTCCTCTCAGTTCTGCAGAGAAGTGCAAATATATTCAAATATTGTGTGAAAGGACAAGCCCTCTTGCAGGAACTCAAGCTCTCTTTTCCTAGTGCAGCAATTCAGTAAAGATGTTCTCCAGGCTTTTACTCAGAGACTCTGCTGATAACTGGAGCCTGTTAGCTTGAAGTTGCCTCTGTGGCCATGTTTACAGTTTTTTGGTGCTGAGGCTGTTTGAAGTGGTATAAGCAATACCAACTCCACAAAGCTCACTCAGATCCTCCCTGTTGTCCCAGCACAACACTACACACAACCGCCTGGCAAACCAGATCCAGGAGCTGTTCTGGCCATCGTCTTGTGTCTTTTGTCTTCCAGCACAGCTCACTGCAAGGCTCCTGAGCACCACTGTGCACCCCGGCTTGGCTCGGAAGGTGCTGGCTGTGCCTCCCAGATTTGAATCAGCTGATACAGAGAGAGTTGGGTAGCTGCCATCACCACACCCTGTGTCCTGTCAGCACAGGCAAGTGCCCATCCACTCAAGTTGTAGCTCTGCAGCAATGCAAGCCAAGCTGCCGTAGGCTGGATTTTCCCACTCCTCCTGGCATGGAACCTAGCCTTCTCCATGCACTGGCTGACTCCTGACTCTGCTCTCAGTCAGTTCACTGTGATAAAATGGCAGAGGACAGAAAACAGCAGTGTATTTTCTCATGGGGTAGCACAAGAGGGCAACTCCCCACCCTACAGCTGAGAACTGGACCTCCCAAGGAATTGGGAATGGGGTCCCCAGTGCTGAGGGTACCCTGGCAGTTCAGCCCATGGCAAGCTTGAGCAGCAAGTGGACTGAGCTGACATTCTGAAATAAAACCTGCTGAAATAAAGTGTTCTGTTTCCATCCAGGTCAGCTCTCTGAACTGGCTTGCCATATGTCTACATGCTCCTATGCCTAGTGCAAAGAAAGGAAATATGTGACTCAAGCAGGAGGGGACTAGTAGCACCACAGGGCTACATTACCACCCCACTCACATCTCAGGTGTCCAGCTGCTTGCTCTTGTCCCACAGCATCACTCAGCCAGGCCTGTGTGACACAAGGCAGGACAGATTTGGGATGGAGCAGCAGGGGCAGGGTTGGGCAGATGCACTTCTGGGTGAACTCTGTCCTCTGCTCTGCTGGTCCTTCCCTGTCCTCTGCCCCACTGCTCCCTCCCTTCCTGCAGGTGAGGTTTCACAGTAGACAGGGTGGCAACCCAGTGGCAGCCCTGGCTGGCAGGATAGGGCGCTGAAAATATCCAGTTGACTGAGATGAGGCATGAGCAAATGAGGAGGACACTGGGCGAATTGGTCTCTGTGCCTCCCTGCAGCCCAGGAGCTGTAAGTGCCTGTGCTAGCAGCACTGTTGCCTGTGCCCTGGGATGGGATGGGGCCAGAGGGCAGACAGCCTGTTTTGGGACAAGGGGAGCAGCAAGAATAATTGGAGTAATTGGTGATATTTTTCCTTTCTCATGTAAAAAAAACCTCCATGAAACATGGAGGAGAAGCCCTCATACCATGGGCACCAGCTGCCTGGACGCATCAGGAGCATCCCCCTTGCGCGGGTGTCAGCCGGCACTGCCAGGGGCAGAGGCTGTGGGACAGTACACGTCCGGATGGGACATCCCTCCAGCCCTGAGGGGGTGACTTTGGACATGCTCTGCGTTGCAGCTCCAAAACTCCAGGGGTGAACCCTGTCTTTGACCACCTTCCCACACTTTCCCACAGGGAGAGCGGTCTCCGGGAGCAGGTGACCGGGTACCCGCGGAATGCGGGGAGCTGCCGTGACCGTGCGGAAAGCCTTTTCTCACGCCGGCTGATTACCTTCCCAAACACCGGCACTCCAGGCTTGCCCTTGAGAAGCAAACACTAATTTCAGCCGCACCCTTTCCTGCCCTGGGGCTGCAGGGCGAGGGTATCCTCAATGTACGCCGTGTTCCCCACCGACGGGTGTGGGACAGGAACCAGCCCTCGTAAAATCGCCCGGATTGAACCTGCTGCCCTCAGCCTGCCAAACTAAACAGAGCTGATGTAAAGCAAATAGCAATGACAACAGCCTGGCTGCTGGCGAGGGTTGGGCAAGCAGCTGGTTTCCAGTTTGCTGGCCTCAGCAGATGGCGGCGGCGGGAACAGTCGCTGGGAGTTCCCACCCCGCAGGCACACGCTCAGCGGCCGAGGCCGGGACGGCCCCGAGGTTCCCTCCTCTCCCGTCTGTCAGCAGCGCCTGCGCAACCCCCAAGCGCAAATACAGCTTTTGGGATTTCAGGGAGACACCCTGCCGGTCTTGGCAGGGGAAACAGGGGATGCCGGTGGGTGGGTCCCTCCGCCAGCCGCCCTCTTCGTCGGGTGTTTCACCTAGAAGGGCTCTGGCCGCCACAGACCGTAAGGGAGGAAGCTGATGACAGAAAGACGCCCGAAGGAACATCCAAAGGTCGGCTGCCGGGGAGGAAACAGTGCACCAGGAGCAGAGATCTTTGGAGCAGCCCCTGCTGCCCCGGAATGCAGGGAGGAGCATTTGGTCTGTCTGGCCTCTGTTGGGCACCCCCGCTGCTGGTGACAGGAGCATGGATGGCACTTGGGTGGTCTGCTGGGCAATTTTGGCAGAGCAGGCTTTTCAGAGGATGTGGCTGGCAAAGGCTGTTGAGGGATCAGGCCACTCTTCAAGAGATGGACCAGTGAAAACACTGCAACATCTGTGGTTAACTTCTTAGTTTCTTTCCACTTGTTTCAAGGCTAGAGTTCTCAGGTTTGCTGGACGCACTTTACATCCACACTCCATTCAGCAACCTGGATGATGGGCACAGACCTGTGGCACATGTGCTGGAGGTGCTGAGCCAGTACCTGCAGCAGAGCAAGAGCTCATGTGCGCTTGTCTTGGAGCAGTGCCTGCATAGTGGCCTCTGTGGCCCATCCATCCATCCATCCATTTGACCTTCCCAGCTCTGGGCTCTGTCTGCAGCTGGACTGTTGGAACTGAGGAGCCTGTCGGCCAGGCTCCTCAGTGCAGAAGGCTGCACAGCTGATCCAGTTAAAAATAAACCCTCCTTCTCAGCGGCGTTATTTTTAACCCTGGGCCCATCTCCCTGCTCAGGTTACCAGCCCTCGCCCTCCCGGCGCACGGCGGGGGGGCGCCCAGCAGCCACAAGCCGCCCGCGGGGCTGCCGGCTGGAGGGCCCTCTGCTAACCCACAACCCACACCGCTGCCTCCCGCCCGCGGGGAATCCTGGGCCGCGGGGCTGCCCGGGCCCGGGCGGGCCAAGCTGCCCCGCCGGCGGCCGCGTGGGCAGGACCGGCGGGGAGGTCGGGGCCGCCGCAGGCCCC
>VZUI01069025.1:0-48548 GCA_013401135.1 Cettia cetti | reverse complement strand
ATGATCCTGTAGACAAGTCCAGGGATGGCGAGATGAGTCCAGTCTTCCTCTGAGGAATCCAGTGTAGGACTGACTCTCTGGGGGGTTCAGGCTCCCTTTTATCCAGGTAGGAAGTCTGGGCTCCCCCCAACACTGGGTGGAGCATCTCACACTGGGATGATGGAATGTGTCATGTGATTGGTGAGCCTTAATGGGCCATTATCAGCAGATATCCCCTTGGGGGGAGGATGAGTGATGAAAGAGATAAGAAGCACTGCCCCATCTGGTTTTAACAGCTGGGCCATTATCAGAAAGCATCCACCCCCCTCCCCCCGCAGTTACAAGAGACAAAGAAAAAAACCCACATTTCCCCAACTGCTTTCAGCAGATGAAATAGAATACACATTTTTTGGTTCCATAACCCAAGACATTGAGCTAAGGTACAAACCAGACCACATGCCAAAGTGAATAGTACAGATTTTTTTGACAGTAAATTTGAGGCCGAGAGAAAGGAATAGGAAGGATGAAGGAAGGTGGCAGGGAAGGGAAAGAATGGGTGAAGACAAGAAAGAAAGAGTGAGCACCATGGATCCCTGTGGCTGTAGCATTCTTCTGGTCCTTCCTCTGTGGTGGGAGTCCCCAGTTCTTATGGAGATACCATTTTTACACACTCTGAGTCCCAGGTATCCACAAGGCGTAGGCTCTGTTCCCATAACTTGAGAAGGCACATGTGTAACAAATTTCTTCCTTTCTCACAGTTTGCCACCATATGAATTTTTATCCAGAGAGTTTAGCCAGATCTGCCTCACCAGGCAAGGAATGATTAGCATCTTCCTATTATTGCCATCTCTGCAGATTCTGATGTATTCTCGTAGACATTAAACCTTTCCATGTAAACCCATAAAACAAAACTTCCAGAAAACACTTCAAAATTGTTCCTGCGGAAGATTGGGATTTGGTAGCATTTTGGGATTGTTTTCTGTTTTCCAGGGTGGCTGAAAGAAACACATTTCCAATCAGGAGAATTAAGAAAGAAAAGGGAACAAATGAAATTCCCTGAAATACACCATGTTGAAAAGGGTTGAATGCACAATATTAGTGACCTTACTCTCTAGTGTCAGACCCTTATACCCTCTAAAAAATTGCTGATTAATGTAGTACTGAATGAATGCTGAATGGTACTGGAATAAAGATGGGTAATTGTACCTACCTTTTTTCTATTCCACTAAAATAACTTTCCAATTGAAAAAGAAAAATTGCATGTAAACTAGAGTTTAACTGTATTAGAAATAAAGGACCAAGCTGTTTTTTAATTTTCCTGTGTTTTTGCTGCATAGTCATGAAACCTCTTCTATTTTGATCAGTCCTTTTTCAGTACAGTTAAGATTTACAGAGAACTGCAAGAGAACTTTTGATTTCAGATACTGCTTGGAGCCACGAATCTCTTTTTGCAATAGAGCTTATTATGCCTCTCTGTAAAAGGAGGAGGATGCTCACTCTTCTTAACCCAACTGTGGCTTTCAAATGCCTATCAGACTGAGCAGCGCTTTATAAAGAAACTAAAAATACAGAATTTTGGTATAAGGATATAATAAACAGAACAATTTAAGCACAAAGTACTGAGAGGAGGAACAGTTCATCTCTTTTTGTTGCTATTCTATTTTGCTTTTCTATAAACCTTTCATCACTATTTTTCTTCATACCTTATTGTCACCATTAAAGTATCCATATGTTCAGTAGTTATATACTGTGTTCTACAGTTGCTAGATAACTATGCTTTCCTAAGTGGATCCAGAAGTCATTTCATGAGGCTGTACTGTACATGAGTGGTCCAGTAATGGTTCACATGAACAGTGGATTCAGTTCTCTTACACCCTCTGAGGCTCTCTTTTCTAGGCTAAACAGTCCCATCTCTTTCAGCCCTGACCCAAAGGAGAGAAGCTATATCACTTCATCGGTTTAGTCACCCTTTGTTGAACTTTCTCCAGTGTATCCATGCCACTCTTGTACTGAGGAGGCCATAACAGGACACAGGTGTGGTCTCACCAGTGCTGAATAGAGGGGAATGTTCATGTCCCTTCGTCTCCTGGCAATACTTTGGCTTACACAGCCCAGGACGCCGTTATCTTTTCCCTTGTTGAATTTCATATAGTTTCTACCAAACTAATTCTCCAGATGTGTGATTAAAAAATAATAAAAAAACCCAGTCAATCTCAGATATACTAACTCAAAATTTCAAGATATGTAATCAATAATATAGTTGTCATGTGTTCAGTAAGGTGATTGAGAAGACTCTGATGCCTTAAGAGAATGGTTTTCCCAAATCACACATCTCAGGATGAACAGCATAAGGATGAGCATATTCTAATACTGGCTTTCCAAGAAAACTATGAAAGGGCACTCAGAGGAATTCTTTAGCCTGAGTTTCCTGAATTCCAAAGATTCCTGACTTCTCTTCTGTAGAGTGGTAGAACTTCGGGAAAATCAGGGACTATAGGCTGGATTTCTATTTTGTGGTTAGACTACTCTTCAGAAATACAAAATTGAAAGTTAATAATGCAGGAGATTATCCTGGCTATTCTATGACACCATATTCTAGCCTATATGAGGATGTGGATCACTACCACAACTTCGAAGATATTGATTTCTATAATTTTTATGTGGAGCATGATCCTAGAAATGTACACGGAGAGCTCCAAAATCTGACACTTTACTCCAGGTCTCCAAGATCTCAGTTGATAAATGTGTTGTTCCTTCATCCTAATAAAATTTCTGTCACAATTCAGTCCTTCACAGAAAAAAAGAAAGAAAGAAACACTACTTTAGACTCCTACAGATATATCTCAAATATTTTGTGGGTTCAGATGCCAGCTGAGCTTTAAATCTCACATCTAGTTTCTACCCATATCATTCATAAGGCACTAAACTGCTTTCTGGCACCTGGCCTTCATTACCCAAACAGATCCATTGCCCTACTTTAGACTTTACTGGAACTGTTTTTAAAATAAATCATTACTCATAGTCTCTATCTACACTGGTTACTGTATCACTGTATCCATCTTAGGAGAGATGTTACCCCACTATGTGGCACAGTGGTTCTTATATTTAGCTCAGGGCTAGCTATCTCCAGAGCAGATTGGTGGTATCCGTACTACAGGTCAAGTAACCCTGGGCAACCAGGGTCACATGTAGCTCCTGTTAAAGGCATCTGACATGCTGTGCAGATCATGCTGTAGGAGAACTATTTTTATTTTTTTCTTGATTTAGGATGTGGTATTAGGTAATATAATAATGACTTAATGCCTGAAAGAGTTTAAATGTATTCATTAATGTATAAAGGACTAAGTCTGGTGCTGTTTCACGCATGTTGGATTTGGAAATGAGCACTGAAATCAGCTTCTAAAACCATGCAAGAATATGTTTTTGGGAATATGTTGACTCACATTCTCAAAGATCTTGAGAAAAAAATTAATATTTACACAATGTAGATGTGCAGAGATGGAAACAAAATGGTGATGTGAGTAGCCATAATTAGTAGGCTGATTAGAAGGAGAATGTTACTGAACAGAAGGAAATGTCTGTTGAAAAATACTGACAGACAAATTGCCTGCCAGCCTGAGAGCCTGGGAACTAGGCCTTGGCAGCAGAAATACCCTTGAAAAGTGCAGCTGGCATCTATGAAATACAGCTGCGTACATAGAAACAGGAGGCATCCTGAGATATCATCAATAAGTGCAAAACCTAAGAAACTGCAATGGCAACTTATCATCTCAAAAAGTGAAAACAGAAACTGAGAAAATGAAATTGGTCTGAAAAAAACACAAAACTTCATCACATATTGGCTCTCACAGGTGAAAAATAGAGACTGACAACATCTTTTGTCTGTTCAGAACGCTGGTTATTGATGTGGTCATGTTTCTGGTAAATAAAAAGGACTTAATTTTCTTTTCCTAGACAGGTTGAATGCTCCAAGAGAAATTTCTAGGGGATCTTGGACCCAGGCTGAAGATGGCTGGATGACTTAAGATTCTGTGGTGTAGGCTATCTTTGAAGAGAGGCTCAGTCTGTTACTTCGTTGGTCCCATTTCTGGGGGTTATTTTGCTTTGTCCTCTACATCTGAGTTGGTTCAGTTCCTTTCTTGTATGTCGTCCTCTCTGGGGTTGTTTTACTCCCTCTGAAATCTGTCTAATTCATTTGATACTGGTATTACATTTCCATGTAACTACTCTATTGGAACTACTCCCTATTATATTGTTGATAAGTTTGTTTCACTAATTATAAGTTTTTGATAGCTGGTAATAGAACACAACTATGTTGCTGTTTTACAATTGATTGTTGATCTTATATGATTGATTGCTGCTGTGATTGATCTCTACCACATCATTGATTGATACTATATTACTTATTGCTGAGAGTAATCTTTAATAGTTTGATATATATGATTTTTTTTCACTTTATTAATCTTTATTTATAGCTTTACTTGCTAGCGGTGATTTTGTGGTAGTATACCTGCTAGTGGTGATATGAGGGAAACATATGTGGTGATTTGCAATAAAGAGACTTTTAGAGGATTGTACCCTTGTGTATTATGGAATCCTAAGAACCCACAGTCACGATTTTTATACACCCACAGAGCAGGTTATTTTTTTGCCTATGACAAATAGTGAGATAAGCTACTTGACAGATTTACCCACTTTAAATATGTCAGAGTGCAGTACACTTTCACTGGGTCCTTTGAGATTGTGGAGGTTGTAGTGTATAAAATCAGTTTTACTTATTGTAAATATATCTGATGCTGAAAAGGATTTCTGATTTATCAGAGTGATTCAAAATAAACTGTATAACACCACCAAATATAATTCACAGTTAATAAAACACAGCAAATGCAGTGCCCAGTTCAATCACAACATCTTTGTGATTGCCATTCCCAGTGGGTGTGGTAATGCTCACCATCACCATCCTGGGTGTCATCAGTTGGCAGGAAGCAATACATGGGTTGAGGCCAGCTCAAGGGTTTTTCTCTCTTAGAAATTCTTTTACCAGTTGCTTTTTCTACTTAGTATTGGGCTGAGCCACATATTCACTCCCCTTTTTGTTGGTCTGGTTGAGTCAGAGAAATATTTACACTTTTAAGGAACACAGGGAGAAATATTTACACCACCAGTTATCTCTCTGTGGTTTACCTGAAACAAAGGCCACCCTTTGGTTCTTTTGTGTTGAGATTAGGCCAGTTTGTTTGCGCTTCTCCCAGAGCTTCTTGGACACATCAGTAGAACAAAAATTTAAAAATGTAGGAAGTTATTTGGTTTTCATTAGTAATAAAATATGAGTTTGTCTACTCTGCTAATGTTGTTTTATATTTTTTTTTCACAAAAATGAAAATTTATCCTACTTTAAATTATTAAGAATCGTGAGACTTTCTGTAATGTTAACAGAGTGACTGTGTGACTAGGCTTTAGCTCTAGATGATTGATTTGGTATGATAGTGAGGGTACAATTATATACTGAGCATGGTATTGTACTGAGCAATCTGAGTCTTATGGTAATTTCTAAATATTTTATTTCATCCTATTATGTTGAGATACTACAGTTTATATTTAATAAGCTCTAGTAAATGGCTAGTTATTTATTAGAGCCACTTTACAAGTTTTCTAGTTTTCTCATGCCACCAATAACCTCTGCTTCAGCTGTGGACAAACGTGCATCTGCCATTCTGGATAAGCTATTTTCCTTCCCTCATCCTCTCTGGCAGAAAAGGGACAAAGACAGAGACTATGGATTGAGATAACAATTAACCAAATTTACTGAAAACAAAGTGTAATGAAAAAAGAAACATACAATAGCAGCAGCAATATTAATAGCAAAGGCATAGAGGAAAAAAAAAAAAAAGAAAAAGAAAAGGCTCACAAAAGATGTTCATTCCCTCAGCTTAACTCTGTGTGGCAACTGGAAAAAAGGCAGGATGGTAAATGCTCCTCACAGTGCTCTACCTGTCCCCAAGCCTGGTACAATGGAAAACGATGAACAAACTGCTGAAAGCTAGATCATCTACCTTTGTTAGGTACCAAACAAATTTCTCAACTAAAATTAGTTAAATTCTGATAATTTCTAAATTATATATAGTTTCTAAATTCTAAATTTTTATTTATCCAGTATCTGATGGTGTTTGAATGCATGAAAATATAGATCCAGAGTATATAATCAAGTGACTGTTATTTATTTTTTTTTTTGAGTTATCAGGAAATTGTTCTTAGCTGTTCATATTTATTCATTTCACACAAATATACTAAAAAATCCCCAAACATTTTGGGTAATCTTAAAAATCTCATTAACGTTAAGCTTTCATTTCAGTTTTTGTAAAGATGGGAAACAACCTAAATATGCCAAATCATAACAACACTAGCAATGTATTAACATAACAATTTACACAGATCACACATCCTTTTCTCAAAGAGAATATTTCATAGTAATAAAAATAAGATTGCTAGGAGTGAAAGGGGAGGCTGGTGTGCTTGAGGTAGTCTGCTAAATTTAAAATTATTTTCCTTTAGTCAGTAAAATCCAAAGTAAATATAGACATTTTAAGGTGGCTTATCTAAAATCATTGTGAGGTAAGAAATATAACAATAGTGAATGTTAGAAGAAATTACCTTCATTTTCATATAGAAAAAAAGTTATTTCAATGTCCAAAAGAGAAAACTATTATAATTTAGACAATATATGACCCAAAATTTCAGCTGCCAACAAACACACTGCAGTTTGAGGTCAAATGCTACTAAAGTCGATTATCCTGACCTTCAATAAAATGTTCGTTTTTAGCCTTTACACTTTTCCAGCATTATTCTACATGTGTACGCCTTCCTGGAATGCAACTCTGAATATGCCTCTTAGGAAATGTTGCTGCCTACCAACAATTTTGCTGAAAGATCAGACCAAAGTATTCATCTTTGTTTGTGTCTGAATAACTGTAGATCCTGCTGGATGAGTAATTTGTACTGCTCTTTTTCATCGCATTTCATTTCCTTCTGAGCACCTTTTCTCCATGGCTGAGTTTCATCATTGATTTACATAAATTTCTGCAGATAAACATGGGAGGGTTTCTTCTCAACAGTCATATCGTAAGACTGGTAGTGAATTACATGTTTATTTTGTTCTCATTTCCTTTAGATGGGAAAGGAAGCTAAAGCATGGACAAAAAATCCTGCTAAGTTTTAACCTGATCAAAAGTCTACCCTGGAAAAAAAATCACAAAAATACACACAATTAATGATTGATGACTAAAATTCAAAATTATTTGTAGGGGAAAAAAAAAAATAAATTGTGTTTCACATAAAACTTGTCTATGAAAACTTTTTAGACTAGAAATGATACATAGCATCACCTGAACTGATTTATTCATTTTTTTGAAATGTCCCCGAATCTGTGTACCAAGCAAGGAATAACAATGACACTCTAGAAGGAGTGAAATCTTGCCTTGCTTCCATGTGCAACTCATCAATTCCATATCCTGAGGCTGAAAGGGAAAACTAGGCTATATCAAATCTAGAGCAATATATTAAACTTCTATTGCTCATTTTACTCATTATGAAGGAACACTCCCAGTACACATCGGAATACAGATGACTTGCATTTCTGTCCCAATGCACACTGTGAAGCATGGAAACTCTGTCTAGAATCTAAAAGTACAGGTTACAAGTGTCACACATTTTTAAATCATTCATTTGTAAAATACCAAGGCAAGTTTGAAGTGAGCAAAAAGGGCTTCCCAGCAAGGTAAAATATACAAAAAATCAAGTTTCCAAGCTGAAATTGCAAAAAGCAAACAAGCAGACAAGCAACACAGATTCTAGAGCAAGCACATAAATAAGGATGACTTCAATTATCATCCCAGTCTTCTTCTGGAAGTGTGCATTGTTATGAAGAAGCAAAACATTGCCCAGTGGTTGTTGATGTTCTTTCTCTTCCTTGTGTAATGCTGGTAAGTACATTGATATTAAATGTTAGTGCTGCTTTTAGAAGACTTAACCCCAAAAACTTAGTTGTATATTTTCAGCAGATTCTTACTGATCCTATGTAAATTCCTTGTTTTTCTTTTCTTGTCTCACTGTCCTTTATTTACTTCTTGAAGCCCCTCATGATTTCACTTAGAACTTCTTTTGACAGCATGATTTCTTTGATCTCCATTTTTTTGTGAGCTTTTAATGACCAGCAAGTATGTCTTACCCCTGCTCACCACCTGAAAAATTGATTTATTTCTAATTAGATCCCTGGACTCCATAGAGTTAGCATTTAATTTCATTTATACTAGTGTAAATCAGCAACAAATTACAAAAGCAAATTGGAGGTAAATCTGAGTAAAACAGAACCAGAATTTAACTCCTCTGTACATCAGTTTTGTATCTTTTTTTTTTTTTTTTTTTTTAATTAGGGACAGACCTGAATTTTGTTTTATTCAAATATTACATTTTTTTTTTGCTTGACAGGAAAGCAAAATAAAACAAAATATACTACATGAAGCCACAAGAAGAGCTTACATCTAAATTTCATACTATTATCATTCCAAGATATCGCCCTCATCTTTGACTTCTTAAATTAATAGTGTTTTCTGCATTTTATATAGATTTTAAATTAGAAAGAAGCTGTCTAGACTGAATGAGAGCTGGAGAAATGGGACTAAAAGAGCAAGGATTTTTTATTGCTTCAATCACATTATAGCTTGAATAAGAATAAAAGAAATGATGAATGGAAAGACAGCACCTCTGTATTCTGGTCATCTTTGAAGACATGTCTATTTTGATTCAGGGAAAATAAAATATCTGTTAATAGCTGTGCTATTTCCCAATTCATTAAAAAATCATTGTTACAAGAACTTAATATAAAAGAAACATTTTTTTCCTCTGTTTCCATCAAACATGTCTGTCAAAATGCATTTGCTGTCATGTTAAAAAAGTAATATTTCTGGAAAGTAGCACTTGTGGGAATTACATTACTCTTAACATGGTAGCTGGCTAGTATAGGGACTACCTGAGGGCATTGCTTCCAGGCAGTTGTTTGAAATATTTAATGCCACATAAATCAGTTCTGGTATGCTTCTGCAAATGTTCATAGCATATTAATGCTGCACCTCTAAAAGAAAAGTAAAAATCAGAACCTTATTTTTGGTTACACTTGTGACTTGACACTAAGAAGAAAACACTTGTATTATTTATTTTAACACCTGAGAGTCTACGGTTTAAAAAAAAGCTCATGAAAGTCACACAAATGTCTTTCTTGAAAGGAATAACACTTTTATATTTTAATTTTACTCTCCTAGAGATATCTACATTCTCCAAGAGACAGTGAAGAATATTAGCATTTTTTTAAAATCTTCTTTGACCATGCCAAAATTTTGTGGAGCCATAATATTAATTTCTGAATCTTTTTTTACAGTCAATTGGCAGAACATTTCCTTGGAGCATATGTATCATTCTGAAAGCATTATCTTTTTGAATTAAATTCTAACAGTAAAATTTATGCCTAGATACTTCAATTTCCTTTTGCTTTATATTTATAGAAAAAATATGGTGTTCTAGTGAGGGAAGATCCTTTCAGGGTATTGGAAAAAAAAACCCAGATAGTTTTTTTTTCAGTTTAAAGGGTACTGATATTAAAAATCTGGTCTTACATGTATCTGTAGCGTGGGCTATGTTGAGCAGCTAAAAGGAACATTGATAAAAGCCTACAGTGAAAAAAAAAAAAGAAAGTTATCTTATTCAACAGTACTAATAGTGGCTTGAAAATTTTGTATTTTATTTGAAGTTAGCACTGCAGCACTGAAGGAGGAAAGTCATTTGGAAACAACCAAAACATGTTCATTATCCCTGTGCTCAGTAATGGGCAATGTAATGTCAGCTTTCTTAAGTGGTGATTCTACCAGCATACTGCCAGCAGAATACTATGGAAATATGTCCAGTCTTCTAGATAATGAATAAGTATTTTCTATGAACTGTGTTTCATTGTGAATATAAATAGATATTATTGTAAGGAGATTTATTGTCTTAGCTGATGTATTTCAACAGCAGAGAGGAATTAATCTGAGATCCATCATTTGCAATATTAAGTAGTATTTGTAATGATATTTTTAGGATTTAATAATTTGTTCATTGTCTTAGAAAAAATTAAAAATATTTCCTTGTATTATTGTCTTATGTAAAATACCAAACCAATCAAAAAAACCAAAACCAGGCCCCTGTGGAGGCCTGGGGGCTGCCATCAAAGTGTTTATGTCTCGACCCTGGAGGGGTCAGAGTATGTGAAGATAAAATGCTGCTTCAGTTGTGGAGAGAAGGGTTATTCTCCCATGAGTCTTTGCAGCCTCATTCTAGTATCTTCTGGATCCTGTTGTTCTATTGATTTGCTAAGTTGATGTAAGTTGATGTGACCTTGGTTCAGCCCCCGTTTACTATGTATGTTCCTTACCTAGAACCTTCTCCTTTCCCTGTTTCCCCACTGGCCTTGCAACCCTGGCACTCCTTACCCTTTGCCCCACCTATGCACTCCCCTGTGCCCTCAGATCATTGGCCCCGATGTTATGCTCTGCCCCCACTTGCCCTGTACTTAAATCTGGACCCTCCCTTGATCTGGGTATTTTGTCCCTGGACCCCTTCTGCATGTGGCTGCAGTAAACCCGCTGGAAATCTACACAGAAGACCCTTCCTGCCTTTCTTTCATTCGCTGAGCTATCCATGTTGCATGTGTTCATGGAATGAGTGACTGTACCTCCCCAAACGCCTTCTACTGGGGACACTTTCAGGAAGGTTGCAGCAATTCACCATCCACCCACACCACTACACTCCCCCAAAAGAAATCCAACAAAACCCAAACCAACTGAAAAAAAAAAAAAATAGGAAAAGAAGGATATCCTATTATATTTATCATATGTTCATTGACCATGTTAGCCATCCCTTTTTTATGAAATTGCAAAACAAGTTCCAATCGATGTTTCGTATACGTATAGACATGGATGTCCCATAAGACCAAAAAGGATTTTCCAGAGCTACAGAAATGTTTACTTTCTGATCTTGTTTCTTCAGAAAATGGATATAAATTTCTAGTGGACTACACGCTGTTCCTAATATTAAATCCTGCCAAATATTGAAAATTTGAAGTTGAAGAGAACACAGAAGGAAAAGGAGAATCTAGTCCTTAAGCAGCAACCAGAACCCGTAATTCAAGGCTTTTAAGGAAACATTTTTCTTACATAACTTTGCATGCTTCTCTTTCTGTCCTCTTTATCTATCTTTTACTTTTTTGTTTCATTGTACATGTTCTTCTCTGCACAGTTTATACCCATACTACTGGGCACCTTTGCCAGTATCTTCAAAGCTAGGTCTAACTGCCTTTTCATATACTCTGATTACAGGTTAATGATATCACAGTTTCTGTTTCTGCTCCTTTGAAATGAACAAAAATGGTGTTCATACATTTCAAAGTGTACCCCTACACTTGATACAGCATTCCAGATCTGGATATGCCAGGTTTACTCATGGAACTAGAAATAAATCTCAGAAGACCCTGTGGAGCATTTGTTACAACATTATGCTATATCCTGCATCAGAGTTTCTCCAATATGGTTGCCTGTTACAAAAACTGAGTCATTCTGGTCTTTAAAATGGCCCTTTCTTTTCCATTATTTTCTCTGTTACTGTCACAGAATTTTAGAGAGGAATGCTATGGAACATTGAAGTCAGCTGTGTTCTTCAAAATAGATGTAAAAAATACGCTGGTTCTTTAGGCTGAGAAAGGAATGTTTCCTTTTTTCACACAATAGTGTTTACCAAAGTTTAAAAAGAAAATTAAGGTGTCTCACTTACACATAGGTCCAGATAAGACTTTTAGGATCAGATTTTTATATATGCCTCTAGTACAAAAAAAAAAATCAATGTGAATTCTAGTCTAGAGATCAAGATCAGCACTCCATATGCATAATTCAAAGTCAGAGCAAACTACTGGGGCCCGTAGGCTGTGAGGAAATAGAGTTTCTACATGTCTTGGTGTGGTACTCGTGTTTCCAGGTGTGAAAACATGGAGCAGTGGATAGGGCATGCATCCTGATATAGAATAGCTACTGTTGAGGTGTTTCTTACCAGTTTAAGTAATTCAATGCTATTTCAAAATCAGTTGACAATCTTACATCTCATATTGACAAACAAAGTAGCATACTAACTTTATATTATATTTAATTTGAAATAGAACAAGCCACATAAAATATTCTAGTAGTAAAAAAGATTTTTTAGTGACCATTTACTACATTCAAGATAAATTTTTGGCATGAAACTTTACTCAGATCAAATTATTAACCTTAAACCCTGTTATGTTGTGTTTTGAAAAGATAAGGGAAGTGTCCCCAGTTATTATGATGGCAGCTGAACTGTGTGCTCTGAAGTCATTAAAAAAACATGTGGTTTTGTAAGTTCCTCTGTATTTCACTTTAGTAGAAAAAAAAGATAAACGTGTTCATGGCTTACTTCTCATATTAAAGAAATATCTGCAAGGTATATATAGATCATGAATGTAAAATCTCAATTACGTAATTCGTAAATTCAAAGTAACAGGTTGCTGCATTATTCTCCACTGCTGCGCTGTTTTGTCTAAAACATTTTCTGTCTTAAAATTCCTCAAATGGAAAGAAAGGATAAAGATTGCTTTTTCAAGAAAACTTCTTTAATCATTTTTTATTTATGTGGTTTCATGGCAGGAGCTCATCACTTGCCCATGAAAATTATCCTTGAAATTGTTCACAGTGCTTTATAGAAAAAAAAAAAAAGTTGTCAGGTTTCATCTTTAATGTTCTTATTTCTTCAAGGGAGAACAAAAAACATTTCTATAATTAGAATATTACAGCAGGGCATAGAATAGCCGAATATGTTTACAGGAGACGTGGGAGATTTTGTCTTTGTGCCCAGATAATTAGACTGTTGCCTATTTAATTTCAAAAATGGAACAAGTTTGATTTGATGAATATACCTTACCATTTTTTAACTCTGGGGTTTTTTTTGGTTTTTTTTGGGTTTTTTTTTTTCTGGGTTTTTTTTTGTATTTATTAATAATAAATAAGATAATCTTTTACTTGTAGGGTTTGATTTTCACCCAGCTCAGCAGAATTAAATGCTGTTCTTATCTAATTAATCTCAGTGGTTTATACATCAGAGATTTCCAGTTTGAGCTCCAGTGTTACAAACTCACCGCCACACTTTCCCTAATTACCAGACTCAAACAG
The DNA here is from genome assembly GCA_013401135.1 of Cettia cetti. Classification (NCBI taxonomy): domain Eukaryota; kingdom Metazoa; phylum Chordata; class Aves; order Passeriformes; family Sylviidae; genus Cettia; species Cettia cetti. The sequence goes on along the minus strand of VZUI01069025.1, from coordinate 35,310 downwards.
CAAGAGCTTTAAAAACTCACTTAAACTGAACTATCTATGATCTACCTCCTATATAAGGGTCAAGCCTGGCAAAGAAGGCACACGTGGTGAGCAATTTTTATTACAGACCAGTGAGCATGCAAAAAATGAATTTTCTGAAGCTGTCAGAATGAAACCTCTGAGCCTCACTGGCTCTACGTCATACTTTGATGTTAATCCAATAGGTAGGTAGTAAGTAACTTAGCTGAGAAGAATTTTCCTAAGCATATTGCGAAAAATAGTCTGTCACTTAAAACTCAGCATTTCTATGTCCATTCCCAGCATGGAAGACAGGAGTAGCCTTGATCCTCTGCAACCCCTGAAGCTCTTCTTCTTTTTTCTTCGTGTACCTTTACCACACATAGAGATACTCTCAAACATACAACTTAGGAATTATATGTTAACACAGCAATTATTTGTTGGCAAGTATATATACTAGGTAGCTAGGAATAGTGTGATATTAAGCTAATATTATATGAATAGGCTCAGCTCTCTGGACTAGACAGATCTCTGCTTGCCAGGCATGTGCCAGTGGAATGAGATATGGTTTCTCCCTTAGAACAGGCTGATCCTTGATATTGTTTTGTTGCTATTTTCTTTTTCCTAGCTTGTATATCCTCTCATGGCAGCAACACTTTTCTTTCAACTTTGAGGCTATTATCTATATCTACTTAATAACATTCTGAACAAAATTGAGGTTACAAAGCTAGGCTGCACCAAACTGGGCTTCAGGTCTCAGAGAATGCCTTGTGCATTCTCTCACACTTTTCTATTATCCAAACTGTATAGCTGAATTCTCAGGGGATAAGGTCTTCTGTCCACTAAAATCCTGTACTATTAATGGGAAGTGTTTAGAAAAATGATGGGTGGCCCAAACTTAGGTACTCCAACATTTTAGCCATACAGACAATTAAGTATCAGTGGCTCTTACTGTTCAATTTGTAGTGCAATCATAAGAATAATGTTCTTGTTGCAGATGGAAGCCTCCAACACTTAATGTAGTGAAAATGATAGAAATTTTAAATCAATATGTAAATTAACTGAACAGAGCATTATTTTCAAAATCCTTCTATGGGCAAAAAGGAAGAGCAACATCCATTTATGTAAGTAAAGCAGAGACTTTACTGGTTAATAAAATTGAAATCATAATAGTCTAATTCAAAATCATCATTACCTATATCAAATTACTTTAGAGAAACAAAGAATTATAATGTTGATAAAATAATTATATGCAGAAAAGTTCTCAATAACAACAATAACATATTTACAATTGTAATTTGTGCTCTTATTTTCTACTCCTTTTTCTGCTGTGGCACTTACTGTTTAAATGCTCCTCTGGGCCAACAATTTCATTACAAGTTTAGTGGTGATGGTCTGTTATAGCCAGTTATTAGCATCCGAAATCCTTTTCAGGGAGAAACAGTGTCATGTTGGTGGCTTATTCTTTTTTCTTCACCATTTCCTGTCTCCTTCTAGTCCCTTTTCCTTCTCCTCTATGCTGCATCCTGTCAACTCATGTCAAGGCCTTTATCATACTCAACTTGTATTTTTCTACTCTATATCATCGTGTTAGGCTTGTAAATATTTCCTTCTACCTAGAACAAATGCTTGTTACTATTATCTATAAGAAACTACAGTTTTACACTGCAAAGATTAGCAAAAGTAAATGCAAAAAAATGAAAAAAAAAAATATAGACACCTGATCAATTAGACAAAAATGCTGTCAAAACGAAGCCAAAAAAAACAAAGTTACAGACATGTCAAAATAAGCTCAGATAAACATTAAGCCTGTAAAATCTCAGTCTTGAGACCTTGTAAGTTCAGTACAATATGCAACAAAAGGAGAAAAAAAAAGATGTAAGTGATTCCTAATACTTTTCAGATTATTTTGAAAGAATATTTATTATTTCATCATTTTGTCCCTGTTTATTGTTTTGGAGATGCAGTAAAAGTCAAATAGCAGGAAGTAAGAAAAGGCATATATAGTCTTGGTAGGGTTTTTGAGAATAGGTGTTTCTTCTGTTTTCCACACAAATTCTTTAAAATTGCTTTTATCAGAATCAGATGAGGGGGTTCTATTACTTCCCCTAAGTTTAACCATATACCTCTCTGTTCATTATCAATAATTGTCATTTTGAGTTACCAAAGGGGCTGGGGTCGTCATTGTAGCTGTAGGTTTAAAGGCCAAATTCTGTTCTTTGCTGCATATCAGAAAAGTGGAGCAAGTACTTTTCTTAAGGTAGTTACTCTCCTTTACCCTGAGGAAAATCTAGACTATTCCCATGAAAAATTCAGGTCTCATACAAAACAGAGTGCCATTATTTGTGTTTATGCAGTATCTATTTAATGGTCATCAGTAATTATTTTGTTGAATCTAACTTATTATCTTTACTAAAATAAAAGCTGCAGAAAATTACATCTAGGTTGCTAGGGTGTCAAGAGGCATTATATCATGAGTACCAAACATTACTACATCATTCTACTTTAAGCCTGAAAAAAAAAAAAACAAACCACCTTTTCAAAGCTTGGTGGATTCAGCCACTTCTTTTTCAGAAAAAGAAGAGAAAAAATAACAAAGGCTAAAAGAGCAGAAATACTCCCAAAGCTATGATTTTTTTATCAAGCAATAAAAGCTGATTTTAACTGAATTCCCCCATTACTTCTAATGGAGAGGTCCTGTACATTTAACAGTCTGCCCTTGAAGGCTACAATTTTGACTGTGAACTTTGCCATCTTACATAATGTAATAACTTGCTTGTACTCTCCTAGCTTGTGCTATGTTAATTTACTGGTGGAGTTTAATTATCCTTTTGCCACCAATTGATTAGGATGCACCCTGTTTTGTCCGAAAGGTCACATCCTGCTTTTAAGATACTATCTGTCTATTCACATTCTCATACCTGTAAAACTGGTCTTTTAATAATAAACTTAAAAATTCAGGGCTGTTCTGCTACTCAGAAAAAAAACCAAAACAAAACAAATAAACCAACAAGCCAGTCATACAACAGCACATTTTATAGAGTAGATTAACAGCTACAGCAAAAGAAAATGAAGTTGTACATCTGACAATGCATAAAGGCAGACTGTGATCTATGGGACTGATGTAGCTTTGCATTTTGCTTAAAGAGAGAGATGGACAATATTTTCTCTTGCCTTTCTCAAAAATCAGATTATATCTGCATTAGTTCTACTTATGCACATGACAAAAATCCAATAATAGACTAAATATATTGATCATCTTGGTGTGAAACACTTTTTTATCATATGTTAGAGTGGCTGATCAAGCATAAAACCATTTTTACCTCTCTAAATGAAAGCTCATTTTTTTTTTTTTCATTTTCAAGGCAGTAATTTACGTTTACTGGTCTTCTACTTGAAGCCATGTATATGAATTTTATATCCCAGAGTAAGTTAATTTTTCAAGGTGGGTGAAACATTGCTCTTCTGACCTTTAAGTGGAATAATCTTAAGGAATTCTTGTTCCATATACAATGTTTCTTATTCTTTAAAGCTGCTATCTTGATACAATAACAATACATGTACACTGACAAGGAAACCCAACTTATATTACATCTTGCATGTTTTGTGTGTTACAAAATATACCTGCAGGAATCAGTGCTTCCATGTTACATGATTACATCTTTCCAATAAATGAGCAAAACATATATTTTATACTAAGAATGTGAACATATTTTTATAACTAGATATTGTTAACTTTTGCTGCATGTTGTTTATCCATTTGAAATGGTGTAGCTTTCAGAATTCTTGATGTCGTCCATTTTGAGATTAGTTCAGTTGGTTAGACCATGATCGTGGTAATGCCAAGGTCACAGGGTTGCATGTATGAACATTCACTTAAGATTTGTACTTGGTAATCATTGTGGGTCCCTCCCAACTCAGAGTATTCTTTGATCCTAATGGATTCCTGTTCCAGCCCTCTGTCATCTTCTTAATAGATGTTCTGATCTGCTGGCATCAGAAATAAAGAGTCATTACCCTGATAGCTAACACTCACAAAATAATAAAATACAAAGAACTGAGATGAATAAATAGATCTTTGATTATTTTACTAAGATGAAAATGCAGAAAATCTGTTTCCTTAACGTTTTGCAAAGAGTTGCCATGCAGTATGAATATTAGATAAATAAGGCTGAAACTTGTTCACCTGCAAAACAAGATAATAAAACCTTTTAGCAGCTTGCTAACAAACCAGGAAAATCACTAACCCACATACATGTGTAGTCTTGTACACTAATGTTTCCCAGATAAACTAACCTCATAGTCAGAACCTCCTTTATTTTTCCATGTCTTAGCAGATAGTAATCTGACTCACAAACACTACTGGCATTCATAAAGTAGTTTTTAGTGCCTTTCCTATATAAAAAGAGTGAAACTTGTGATAGGAATGACCCTTCTATTTTCAACTGAACAGTCTTGGGTGACATACCCATATGCCAATGATTCTGGAAAAATGATCATCCATCTTGCCTTTGGATCCAAAGATCCAAGGGAAGCAACAGTGACCCATGGTAACTTATAGGGAGAACAACAGTACCTCATTCAGTCAGCAGCCCCTAGATTTTCACATTGCTTTTCCTTTCACATGCCCCTTGGGAGTACTTTGGAAATACAAGATGTAAAACCTGTGTGGTGAACAGCTTCATTCAAACCTTATACCTAACGGTATGTAAAGACCGTATCTACTGTTATTTTTTTTAAAAAAAGCACATCTTCAGGAATCAGTGCTTCCATGTTTCACAATATCTCACAGGTAGCACTTATTAAGGCCATTGAATATACAATTTGAACTCCTGATGCAGTCACAGAGGATTTAATTCAACAAAATCCTACCATCAGAAGTGTGTTGTCTCCTAAGTTAAAACTTTGAAGTTACTAGTAGAGAAGTTATTGAGACCTGCCCATTTGATTGTGGAAAATCAACATACACCAAAAGATAAACTATATAATTTGCAGGACAGAAACCCAATTAGTAGAAGAGATGGGTGGGAATCAGCTGCTGTTCAAGAGATATTTTTTACATTTTACCCTGAAGTAATCTGATAAAACAGTGAGTAGAACTCAATTCTGAATTTGAAAAGCCTGTGATTCTCCTATCCTAGATGTCTGTTCTAATAATTAATCTTAAAAAACACATTTATTCTTTCAATATTATTATCTAGCACACATTTTTGTGCATTTGTTTTAACACAAAGAAGAAGAATCCTTTAAAAGTACCTCATATGGTCTATATGATCTACAATATGCAATTAGGCAATTCTCTTGAAAGTTTAATGGTGCAATTTGAAACTCATTAAATAAATTCTAAATGCTGATGTAGGTTTTCCATTATCTGGGTGAGAGTTTTGAAAATTTAATTGTTTAATATAAGGTAAGGTTATGATACTGTTTACTTATCCTTATGTGTTTCAAATAAGCATCAGAAAAGTTTATTTCTCTTTGAAAAAAAAAGTGTTGGAATCTAAAACATCAGAAAAAGGCTTTTCTCCTAGTAGTATTGTGTGAAATTACCAAATTCCTCATGACAGCCAGTTTTGGTAGTTTCCTCTCAATAAGTTTTCATTCCAGGTTCTGGATTTCAAGATAATCAGTGCCAATTAAACCAAACAAAGTTTTGCGGAGAAAAAATGTGTAGCTTCTCATTATGCTTAATAACACAGGCTTAAGTCACAACTCATTCAATCAGTTTTAAGCATGAAAGAGAGTAGAAACTCAGTTATTCATACAACTTCATGTAGATGCATATTAAGTTGCTTTAAATGCATATTGAGTCAGCAAGGTCTTTGAGGTAGATTTACCCATTTTGCTTTCAGGGAGCAGCCTTATAAAAAAACCCCAAACATCCACATTATCTAAGAAATGGGAATCATTCAGATTCTGTAATAAATGGGGAGAGCTTTAAGTAAGGAGGTAAGGTAGGAATACAAGTTAAAACAAATTATAGGAAGTTTTTCTTCTTTTTGTGTTGGGACTTTGTAGAATGGGTCTCAGCTTTCAGGCCTGTTTTTAATTAACTCACTGTATTTTATGAGCTGACATTCCTTAAGGTGCCAACCAAGTCTCTTTTTCCAGTCTCTGCTTGAGCTGCTATTTCCTAGTTCCTTCCTGTGATTATCAATTTGTTGCTACATTCACACACTGTACTCTGAAGTCTTCTTTCTTCTAGGTACACTTAGTTGCTTTCCAAGGAAGGAGTAGACTTCCTTTCTTCCTGAGCATGTGGCCTGTCTGTGAGGTATTTTAAAGGGAAATAAATGCACAGTGAAATACCAAATAAAATGATCTGATACTGAAATGTAGTATAGCATCTCTTTGGAGATGGCTTACCCCTGACAGAGGGCAAAATGTAAGTAAAATTATGCTAGGCAGTTTGGGGCTTCTTTTTTATTAGGATTTAGCCCTTACATAGGCTACTTTTTGTTTTAAAACATTTATCTACAATTATCTTAAAAAAAAAATACTATTAAACATTGGTGCAAAAACATTTGATATCATACAGACAATGAAAAAGTGCAAGAATTCAATATGCTCAGCAAAGAAATTGCAGGAAATCTTGTTTGTGTAGAAAAATCCTTGTCCATTTATTTTTACTGGAACTTATTGTAGTTCAATAAAAATTGTTTTACAAAATCAGTTCTTCTAACACTAATTTTTAAAGTATATTCTTCATTGAATGATTAATTATATGCTAATTACCTTGAGAACAGAACCAGATTCTTGCTATTAAAAAGAAAATATTTCACCGACAAAATTTTTATTCAGAAATATGTTTTTGGCTAAAAAAAAAACCCAAAAAGCACTGTGACAGTTGAGCCAGCTTTATTTATAACTTTACTTCAAAGTGCCTAAAAGCAAAACTTTTTTTAGCTGAAGACTCCAATTTGATCCCTAACCATTTCTTCTAAGACCTTTCCTTCACACATTTTAAGATTATTCTAGGGTGAAGAGAGGCCTGTTGTAGTTATGCTGATACAGACCACCATAAAAGGGATGCTGTTGATAGATTTTGATTAGCTTCATATTGTCTAAAGGTAAATTTAATCAAGCCTAGATACATAAAAAAGTATTAGTAGCAGTAATAGTAGATTCATCTGCTGGATCTTTTGCTGCAGATAGAATGTACTTTTACCATCATAGAGATTTGACTAGCAATGTTATAATCATGTGTGTCTGTGACATGAAGCATTTTTATTCATTGACCCTTAGAACTTTTCCAATAACTAAGATAGCTAATTATTGAGAATATTGAACTTGGAAAATGACTTTAGAAGAAAGCCAGTACAAACAAAGCTTATGAGTTTGCATAACTCCTCCAGATATATTTCTCCTGCTGTAAAATGTTACAGCAAAACACTGTAATAAACTGCATATGGACACAACAGAGTTCTTCTGCCATTTTTACCTCACACACTCCGGGGCTCTACTCCATCATTTCAACTCTCCAAATGTTCTTACAACCCACAAGGGGTCCAAGACCCTCTGATAGTGACACATTTCTTATAGCTAAGGATAGTAGTGGAAAGCCAATTATAATAGCTTCCCTACTAGGTCCTGTGGTGTTTGAATCTTTGTAACCCTTGTGGGTTAGTTTTCTCTGAACTGGACTGTTAAATTTCTAAAGAGACCGCCTTTAGAGGCAGTCACTATTTTCTGAATCAGAACTGATGAAGAACACTGTGGAGGAGACATGCTGTGCTCTTTCAGGAGGATTTTATTATAGTTACTTATGCTTTGTTAAGTTTAAACTTTTAAAATGAAGTTGAGGTGAAGGCAGTTGTGCTGCAACATCACTTCTCATTGCTACTAACCTTATAAAAGAGAATAGTTTAAGTTTTTAAAGGTTGTATATATACCTGAAGTCCATCCTTGCCTCTACCTTGCTACAAACTCAACTGTTAAAAAAAATACTGCAGTCTCAAGTCCAAACATTTAAGATTTTGCACTGGATGATACATGATATATGCTCTGTAAATAATTAATTATGAATCTTCTTGAAGTTTAATGACATGATTCAGGATAAAACAAATTAAATCAAATTTCTTCTGACTGTCAGAAAAATTATTATTTCTCACACACAGTTGGCTTCTACATCAAATAGGGAGCAGCTTAAAAATTAAACACCAACTAAATTTAATGAGAGTGACCTTGAAAGGACAAAACACGGGTTTGAGAGGAAAAGATAGTCAGTAGCCTTAGGGAGAGAAAGAAGTCACTTTAGAGGTTTTATTTTGTAATTTTCTTTATTATTTGCTAGTGTAAAATCTGATCACAAAGATCTAGAAGACTAATTTTACAAGAAGATTAAATTATTAGTGACTGCAACTCTTTGTGAAATCAATTAATAGTTTCACACTGTCTCTCCATCTCGCTCCTGAGAAATACAGGTAAAAATATGAAACTTGGGAAGACTTTATTTCAGTATTTTCCATATAAAACTTCCCATAAATCTCCACAAATTTACTTATTTTTCAATCTGTCATACTGAAAAAATCTTGTCTCCACCAAAATTTAGGCAGAAATACAGCAGATTACAACCTTTTTAATGCAATGGTATTTTACAACACTTACGAACTTTTTCTCTCTGACAATCTTAGAAACAAAAGAGCAATTAAAGACCTCGGGCTTGTCTAGTTTGGCTAAAAGGAGACTGAGGGGTGGTGAGTTCATTGCTTTCAGGATCTTCCTGAGGAAGAGAAGTATAGAGAGAGGCGCTTGTCTCTCCTCCCACTATTCAGTGATAAGATACAAGGAAAAGGTTCAAAACTGTCAGGAGAGGCAAAATGAGGAAGCATTTCTTTATCCAGGGGGTGGTCAAGCCCTGCAACAGGCTTCCTTCCTAGGGAGGTAGTTGCTACACCAGGCCTGCCAGAGTTTAAAAGGCATTTATTTGGACAATGTCCTTAATAACATGATTTAATTTTGGTCAGCCCTGAAGTGGTCAGGCAGTTGGACTAGATCACTGTAGGTCTCATCCAACTGAAAAAGAAACTATTTTATTCAGTCATGTACAGGAACATACTTTTCATCATCCAAGTTCTCACTTCATGCCATCTCCCTCTATATTCTCCTGAGTCAATTTGAATATTAAGTGCATTTTTTTCTCTTTTAAGATGTTTTCTTTTTTTCTTTTTAATTTTTTTATTTGTCTTTGGTCCACTTGTAAGACACACTTTTGAAGGATTTGAAGTATGCCTCTTTTATGATTTGATCTAATTTAAGCTCGTCAGAAATCACACCTAAAGTACCATTTTTCCTTCACAGAGTAATTGTCATTAATCTGAAAAGAACTGGTCCTAAGCTATTAATGAAGAATGGAGTTGCCTAGGTATGCATGTATCCAGGGAACCCCTTGACATAACTTTAAATGTTTGGAAAGAAGCTGAAAAAACTCAGTTCATAAGAGTAACCCAGGACTGAATTCTTTCACTTTTGGAATAGTTTAAGTAACCCAACAGTTCAAATACAACTAATACGACTTTAAGAAATAAAATTTATTTTAAATTAAACAGCATGCAAAATTACGTGGAATACTATCATCTTACATTAATAATTTCATATTTCACAAATTCATTATTTCTGATCATCTAGTCCAATTCTTTGTTTAAAGCAATACAAAGTTCAAAATTAGATCAGATTACTCTGTTCCTTCTACAATAAAGTTTTGAAACTCACAGCCTCTCTGAGGAGTCTTCTGCAGTGCTTTTTTAATGGTTAGTGCTGAATCCCAGCATTTGCCTTATTTAATGTATTGAATGTGATACATATTTCAGTGTGCCACTGGTCTCCAGACAGAATATAAATCACAAGCCATCATACTTTTAATTTTTAACTAACTTTCCATACATGTTATAATTCTATATGTTGGGGTTTTGGTTTGGGGTTTTTTTGTTTTGTTGGGGCAGGGTGTGTGTGTGTTTGTTTTTTGGTGGTTGGGTTTTTTTCCCATGCTATAGCATATTTTCAGTTTTGGAAATACAGGCAAGATACACAAAAAAAAAACCCCCAGAAACTCCCCACTTCTGTAAACCTTTTATGATTATGAATAAAGGAGCTGGGCAGTGAAGGGTTGCTGCTTATTCTAGACTGACTTGAAATGGATATTTCCTGACTTACAGTTTTGCTTTCACAGTAATTATTTAGATAGTGTTTTAACAAATTATATTACTGAAGTAATGATTTATTAATGGCCATCACAGTTACTGTTTTGTTTCTGGGTGGGGGCAATGTTTATAAGGAAAGAATCTGAAATCACAAGATTTCTGCATATATTTACATGAATAGTGAGCCTTCCAGGAGCATTTTCAAAGAGACCAAATGAACAAGTGCAACATTTTTTCTGAAGGAATATACTCCTGTTTTACACTTATCTATTTATTAATTTTTACACATGAGATCCAAGCAAATACATGTAGTTTGCCTGCTTTTCACCTCTCCAAATTTAATTATTTATTTCTATCAATTAAACCTCAGAAATTTATTTTTAAAATTAAAAATACATTTTTGATAAAGATGAAATAGAAACAAACTCCTGCTTTTTAAGGAATTTTGATAGTGTTCTTCCATCCACCCCCAAATTGACCAGTATTCCCTTCCTCAATCATTGTCAAATGCATCCATTATGATTGCACCAGTGGAAATCATAACGGATGCATTTGACAATGATGACTGCAATCAGTTCAAAGTGGATTTGGGAGAGGCAGATAGCAACACAACAGCCAAGGGATAATTTAAACAATGTGCCCAACTTAAGCACAATGCTGGTGGATGTCCAACTAAAGCCAAATTTGGAAGAAACTAACATCTCTGGTCAGCATGTGAATATGATGGTGAGTCAATCATTTCACCCCAGAAACAGTGAGCAGCCCAAGAGTCCTTTGAGCATTCCCTCTTGGCAGAGGACTGCACCAGAAGATCTTATTCCAAGTATGGAGATCTCTCAAGTTTATGCTTGCCACAGATATTCCTTATTCCTCCATACTGAGAATATCTTGCCTCAACAGATCCTCCATAAGGAACTAATAGCTTGCTGGACTTCATGAACTTTGATAAGGTTATATCTTACATTCAATGTGCACATATAATCATTCAGACATAATCCTTTGACTAAACTGGGACTAAGGCTGAATTCAGGTGCATCTAGACTCTTCTGAGTAGAAGTTAAGAAGGCAAGGGTGTCATCTCTGAACCTTGTGACCCAAAGGGAGTGCCTCCAATGTGTCTGGCTTACCCTGTCCTCTGTGTAGTAAATAATCAAGTGCATCTTGCCATGAAATCTTGTTTAACTGCAGTCTCATTTATTATGAAACTTTCTTAAATGCTGGTTTATATCAATAAATATACTGCAACTCCTCTCTTACAAGTGAAGTGCATTATTTCATCCAGAACAGGAATGTCTGTGATATGTGAAATGCAATTATGTGTATTATTTTTGAGATGTTTGGCTGGCCCACAGAGGAATCCAGACATGACAAAACAAATGAAAGGACAGGCAATTGTTGTGGCCTTTAGGTTATTACAATTGAAAATCAAAAGAAATAGAAAAATAGAAAACAGTTGGGTTTTTTTTTTCCCAGAATGGATACAAATAATTTAAAGAAAATCTTGTGAATTGAGAAAAAAAAAAATCAAATAAACTATCAGTCTCAAAAAAAAAAAAAAAAAAAAAAAAAGGAATTTCTTATCACCTTCCACAGATTAGAACATAAAAAGGGAAAGAAAAAAAAATATGGGAGTTCAAGCAGGAACTAGGCAGAATAATTGCTTTTAAGAGAAATGTTTGTCATTACATCTGTCATGTAACTGCCATTTTATATACTTATACCTCACAGACAATATAGCTTTTTACTATTATATTAACATTACTTCCTGATAGTTGTGCAAATTTTTAGAAATGTCACTATGATACATCAATGAAATGATCAGAATTTGACTTTCAGGCCAACATTTTAAAATCTAGTATTGCCAAGCCTAAAGGTTTAAGCCAATGTCAGAACTATTGCTCAAGGGTACATAATAACATTTCTTTTGGAAAGCCATATCATCAGAAATAACAAGAAAGTTGTTTGTGTGACAAGTATTTTCCTTGGTTATCACACATGGAAATGTGCTTACCTGTAAGACAGTCTTCAAAGAAATAATGTTCATTCTCTTATAATGAAATTCTCTTTCTAATGATCTTCCAGTTTACAAGACTTCCAGTTTGGCTTAAAGTATGTAAACTCTCCAGCTGTACTGACTGACTTCTAGATTGTTTCCTTTTGGTCTGCTCCAGCTTGTGTCACTGAAAGAAACTTTCTTCTTACTGATACTTTGATAGTAAATTCTGTCTACACAGGGTATGTATTGGCTCATAATCTAGTTTGAGGGTGGACCTATGCTTACATCTACATTTACCTTTAAGTTTTACTATTGGGAGTGACAGTATTTGTATTGCAGGAAAAGTTTAAAGACTGGGAAGCTATGAGTTTATAATTGGAATGAGTATGTATTTAATTGAAGTATTGATAAGCTACAGAGGGGTTGTCTCATTTAACTTTGAACAGCTAAAATATAGAAGCCTGCCTTTGACCTGGACACTTTAGTGTCTTTTTCTGTTCAGGAAGTTAAGACATAACCAGTCTATGTCAGATATGTGCTAAAGGAGACCATTTACACTCTGAAAGTGACTATTTTTCTACTTTGACTCAAACATACCTGATGAAAGAAAAGAAAGATGAGGAAACCAGGCACCCTTTTCAGTGTTGTTCAGTGAAAGGACAAGAGTCAATTTCAGTCAAACTGAAATCCATGACATTTTGTCTTCACAAAAACAAAAAAAAAATTACTCTGGGGGTAGTAAACAGAGGTACCCCAGAAGAGATACCCTTATAGATACTAAAAATTTGACTGGATAAAACCTTAACCTGCCTGACCCTTCTTTAACAAAAATCAAAATCAAGCTTAATCAAAAAAGGTCCATTCCAATTTCAACAACTCTGCAATTCTGTAATTTTATTGCTCTTGTTTATCAAAAGATATCTCATCTGAAGTCTAATGTCATGTTTGTAAATAATAGGTTCCTTTCTAATGATCATTCAGAACCTCCTGGTTCTTGAGAGCAGTAAAAGCCACTAATTATTCCACCAAACTGAATCATCAAAAACAAATAAAATACTTCAAAGAGGTATTCAAGGTGTGATTAGAATAATTTGAGCTCAACAACAACGTCATAAAAAATTAAAAATATAACAAGCAAAATAAATAGAGGTAGATGTGCAATTATGTTAATATTATGTAAAAATCTACAGGATATCTTCCAGGTCCACAGGAAACCATTCAAATTCTAGAAATGCCAATAGGCAATGAATTAACCTGAAGAACAAGAAGTAGAGACAGATTAACTTAATTGTATTAATGGAAGGACTAAAAATGCAGTAAAATAGCTAGTGCCCAACTATTTGAAATTAAAACTCCTTTTTTTCTGATAAATTAAACAAAATGAATAAGAGAAATGGCTGTATTCCTACCTTTGAAAAAGCCCTTCAAAAATGTAACTGGGCAGTCTTAAATTATCATGTTCACAAAAATTATTACCAGAACATCCAAGAAAATATATGAAGTAAAAATTGAAATATTTTCTTTTCCCTAGATGCTTATAAGTGCTATCGCCTCCAAGGTATCATTACACTAGTTCTACAAAGACTTAAATATTCATTTAGTACTGTGTTTTCTATTAAATCATCTTCTCTTTTGGTCTCTTTCCAGAAGGAAATAGAAAATTAAAAACACACCTCTATTTCATCTTCTTTCTCTTTTGGAATATTAGCATACCACCAAAAATACCTATTTTTTAAAAAAGCAAATTTCTGTAGTATGTCATTAGTTATTAGTTTTAAAGATTTGTAAAGTACAGCTTGCAGGATCCAAGTTTTCAAGAAACGGATTTGGCTACTAATTAATATTTTTAGTTGCTGATACAGGGGAAAACAATCATCCCTTTGTATAACATCCTTCTCTCAAAATACACAATAGAAGTATTTATTACACTTTTTCTTAATTTTTTTTTTCTTAGTTAACAAACTTAGCTTTTTCATTTGTTAGTATTGCTGTGTAACCCACAGTATTTATTTGATTGATAATATGTTCAAGTACCTTACCACATTTATTTACATTATGCTTTTGCTCCTCTCCTTCCAAGAAGAAAAACTGCCTAATAATATTAATAATATTATATAATTTTGAATTAATTTGTAAAAAAAAAGCTTGATAATTATTTGATTTTACTTCAATATATATCCAATAGTTTAAAAGCAGGAACTGTGGAAAATACATATGTTTCTGAACTGATTGTTGCAGATAAGGAAGTACACTAAAAAAATTGAAAAACAAAACCTCATCAGAAACTTATTTCAAGTTTCAACTTATTTCAAGATCTCAACTTAGCCTCTACTAATTGTGGGAGAAGTTGGGATACTTGGCTCGAAGCAGACCTCGGCCTCTAAATGTAGGTTTCAGACTGAATCTCATCAAGTAACTGAAGATGCTTAAAAGCTTTACAAGCTAAATTCCCTGGGCAAGACTGATTTTTTCTGGGGAAAAAATAACTAGATATTGGATCTACATGTTCTGAAAAAGATGAAGCAAAATATATAATCCATTCTGAAATTAATAATTACTAAAATCACATCAACACGGAATTATTAAGATGGGAAGAGACTTAGAGAAGAACCTTGGTGCAGTTTCCTTACACCCCCCATGTATACACACAACCCATTTATACACATCAGTAAGATCTTTCTGAACACTCATTTTTTCCAGGCTGAGCACTTACAGCTCTCAGATTTTCCTCATATGACAAATGCTCCCGTTCCTTAATCATCCCTATGGTCCTTTACTTGTTAGCATATCTACATATTACTTGTACTGGAGACTTCAGAACCTGGACCTGGAATTCCAGATGATGCCTCCTTTCTTACTCTTTCCCAGGTAAGTACTCTGGACATCTGCCTGTGAGCTGTGTTTTATGCCTGTGAACACAAGTTTTTATGTATATAAGGTTATATGTATTTATGTAACATTTACACTCATTACGCATGTTCATGCTGGTAATACATCTTCAGGCTCACTGCTGGATGGACCTGGAGACATAAAAAAACAGCAGACACTTCTCATGGGCTGCTGAATCTGGCATGATATATCTTCCTCTAATATCTCTAAACATAGAAATATCCTTGATCAAAATCCCTGAGTTACAATTTTAAAAGACTGTGACAAGTACATACTGCAAGCTACTAAACCCTAAATACTAGGGTTATTACTAGCTTCATAGTTGTCCTTCATCTGTGATTTTCACTTAAAGAAAAAAAACCCACTTCTATTATACTTATTCATTAGTGTATCTGCTTACAGAACCTACTTCTATAACTTCTAATCCCATAATAGCAGGTATCGGCCATTAACTTCTTTGTACCAAACAAGCAAAGCTTCATTTTGTATTCTTTTAAAAACTTCCAAAATTCTTAAGATCACAGTAATCTTGAAAACACACACTATTTGAAATAATGGACTAAAATTTACTTAATTGGTATCTATGATAACTTAAGTGACACATCAGATCTTAGATATTCCAAGATCTTCTCTTATCGATCTTCTGATTGAAAGAAAAATTTGTACTAGACTCACTAGGAAGTTCATAGCATTTGAGTTATAAAGACCTTTCCTCAAACACAGAGCACCTATAGGTATAAACTTTTAGAGGCATAGTATAGCATTAGGAGGCCTGAAAGATTAAGGCAGCATATTAAATTATTCTCCCAAGATAAATTGTAAAGTTTCCCCAAAAATTATTATTATTAGACTTACATTTCACAGTACAATGTCAATGCAAGCATAGATATATAGGAAAACAACACATTTCTCATTAAAGTAAGGAATATCTCCTCTAATATTCAAATATTTCATGTGTCTAACACCATTTATCCTGTTCTTTAGAGAAACATTGCAATCAATATCTCAGTGAAGTTTAGAATTTTTAGCTGATAAATTAGCTCTTTCTTTGGCCACTTTCCCCCTCTTTTCTCTCCAAGGGACATTAGAATAATGGGTATTCTAACCTTCATCACAGTCCATTCACCCTCTAGCTATAACTAAATTACACAGTAAAATATAACTTTGATCCTTCAAAATTTGTGTTAATATACTGTTCAGTGTAGGATGAAATAGATACTTAAAAAAAAGTAAATTTAAAGGTCATCTCATAAGAGGGAGAAGAAAGGTTCTTCCTTTCAGACCTATTTAAACATTGAATCAAATTCAAAAATGTTTTTGTCTGTTGCCTACCCTATGAACTTAAGGTCTCAAATGCATAGGCTAAACTTCAAATAATAATAAAATGCATAGAACTATTACAATGCAGTATCATTTAAAGATTTATGCATATTTGGCCTTAATTTTTGTTTTGCTTTATGACTTTTCAAAATAAGATATTCAGGTACATGATCTGATTTCTTTTATATAGTTTAAATAGAAACTCAAATTCTCATTTCTTCTCTCTCTCAAAATATCATGACTCCTATGCTGTCCAGGGCATGAAAAATCACCCAGTTTATAGTTACTTACCTTAGGTCACATAAAATGTAATGAATTATATATGTTGTCTATTCCAACTTAGGATGCTTATTTTTCCAATAAGTACGTACTTTACTGGTTTCACTGCAGAGAACAAAATCTACACTGTAGAGATCAAAACAGATATTAACTCAATTCCCTATTCTTATTTTTGTGGGTTTTATCACAATCTTTAAAGAAGACAGCTTTTTTTAATATAATATGATGGGTATTTTTTTTTTCGCTGCTTTAGTCTTAAAGTCAGATATAAAACTTAATTACTCTTTCAATGAATGCTACTTTTTATTAGTCAGTAGAAGTCATTTCTCATCATGCTGATTAGGAAGCAGGTTTTCTTTGTCTCTTTCAAAATGATTTACATTATTCTCTGGTTTGATTAGCTAAAGCCAGATTTATGTCATCTACACAATGTGACTTAAATGTACTTGTTAGTTTTAAGCAGATTTTGACAGCAGAATACAAGACAGAAAGACTCCGGTAAAAAATAAACCAAACAAATTTTCTTTTGTGGTTTAACCCTGTTCAGGGACTGAGCACCACACACTTGCTCAGTCATTTCCTGCATTGTTGCAATTAAAGAGAATCAGAAGAGTAAAAGTGAGAAAACTCACGGACTGAGTTAAAGACATTTTAATAGTAAAAGAAATTGCCTTGAACACAAGCAAAGCAAAACAAAGAATTTATTCACAGCTTCCCATGGGCAGGTAGGTGTTCAATAATCTCCAGGAAAGCAGAGCTCCATCGTATGTAATGGTTATTTGGGAAGACAGATGAAGACTCTGAATGTCATTCCCTTCTATTTTCCCACAGATTTATATACTGAGCATGGCACTGTATGGTGTGGGACATCCCTTGGGTCAGTTGTGGTCAGCTGTCCCAGCTGCATTCCCTGCACCCCCAGCCTGCCTGTTGCTGGATTGGGTCTGAAGGAGAAAAGGCCTTGATTCTGTGTAAGCACTGCTCAGAAGTACCTAAATAATTTCTGTGTTACCAAAACACTTTTCAGCACCAATGCAGAACATGGACACATACAACCTGGTGTGAAGCAAAGTAACTCTATCCCAGACAAAAGAAGTGCATGTTAGAAAGCAAGCAGGTAAACAAACAAAACTCACCAGCAATATTAAGAATATAATTTTTCCTGTTTTCTTTCTTCAAATTTGAAAATTTATAAAGCTATTATAATTCTTTTAGAAACAAAAAACGTTATATTAGCTACAACATAAATATTCTGAAACCCAAATCATTACTCAAAAGTGAAATAGTGTTTTTTCCAGCAGTCAGAATATACACAAAAACCCATCATGGGTTTGGTAGAACAATAAGGTGAAAGTGAAAACCATAGAGAATCTTTTTCAGAAAGACTGCTTAAGAATGTGATGATTTGTATTATGTTGTGCATGCTGCTTACTATGAGATGACATTCTGAATGCATTGCTTTGAAGCATGTCCAAATTACAGGTAATTTTGTTGTATAAGAACACATTTTGAACTCAAAATATTTATGTTTCATCAATTTATAGTGGAGATAAAATTAAATTAATTTATTCCGGGGAAAGTTAGATACACTTGTTTTTCTCACAGACTTGTGAGAGAGCCAAAAGCCAGGGCTTCCTACTCAGATCATTTCCGTTATGAGAAGGAATGCCATTTTTTCAGTAACACATGGTCCATGTTGTGTGTTAGGTGTTTAAAATCAAACTAAGGCCAAGATAGCAACCTTTTCTGTGTTTTTCCTGTGGCTGGTTATCCTCACTGGCATTCAAAAAATATGTAATTATTTCCTTTATAGTCTGGGATTCCCTGTGTGTCTAATTTACCAGGATTTCTTTATAACATCTGTCCTAGGACATTGGTATTGAGCTATGTCAGGTAAAGTGAATAAAAGTCATCTCAAAGACCTTTTAAGCTTCCATGTAGTACAGCTAATTTCAGAATTGGTGTTGGAGGCCCCTAGTGCTAACATTGAACCAGGAAATGGCAATTTCTTAGTCCTGAAGGAGGCTAAAATGTCACAACAGCCCTCTTGTTAGAGAGTAGCAACAAGCCAAGACACAGAGTTCTTGTTTATCACAGCAAGAAAAGAGTCCTGGTTTGTTCCTCTTTACAGCTCAGCCATCCTGACTCCAACTCTTCACTGACTCTGGCTGCAGCAAGCTCCTACTGGAGGTTTCCCTTGCAGCCTCTGACTGCTGGTTATTTCCTGCTAAACTATGACTGTATGTATTAGTTTGCAGACTCTGAATGCAGGTTTTTACCCAGCTAGACTATGCCTGCAGGTTCCAACAACAACAGGCTCTAACTGCAGAGCCAGACTGACCTCACAGGAGTGATTTTCTCTCCCTAAGATCTTTCGTCTTCATGATTCCCTCTCCCTCAAGATTCCTCTGCCTTCATAATTCCTCTCACCAGGTAACCCGCTCTCTTTTAGCACACTCACCTTTATTGGACATAACTGTGACTCATCAGGAGCAAGACTGTATTGGGTAATTAACACAGCTATTAGTTACCAGGGATGAAGTGACCTGTATTCCCTTCTCCTGCACTCAACAAATGCATTTGCTGACAATAGGACAACCACTAAAGTAAAAAAAAAAAAACATTAGAGATAGATATTTAACTTCCCAGACTGGATCAAGATTGTAAAGGTAAAGACCAAAACCCTTAGATATCTGTTTTATACAGTGGCTGTTATCTTTGCAGATCTTTGGAGCCACTAAAACTTCTTAGTTGATTCCATAGGGTAATCATACAAATTGCAATGACATACATATCTGTGCAAAGTGTGTAATATTTTGATGACATAGCACCTAAGACAGCCACCTATATTAATTCTAAAAAATATTACCTGAATTCCAAAAATGTCTAGACTGGAAATATAGTGCTTATCTCCTTCTACTAAGGTGTAGCTAACTTACTGTCATTTCTATTTGAAAGAGTTACAACTTACAGAATGTTAGAAAGAGAAGACCTGACAGTACCATGTGATAATTTATGACATCTTGTTCACATCTTCACTAGGATAACCTACTTATTGACAAGCTCTGCAGTTCAAGTAGGTAGAAGTTACCTTTTCTTCACACTTGTTTGTTTGTATTTACAAATTCAGAATAGGCAGCATCGCCTTTATTGAATGTTGTGTGACTAAGCCACTTTCCAAATGAAGAGAGTCCTATTTTAGACAGGTGAATACCTTTTGCTCGTATATCCAAACAGTAAGGTTTTCTGTATATTTTTTTATTCGAATTGCAATTACATTGTGAAGTGATAATAAAACAGCAAACTGTTGGTATTGAGCTCTCATATTCCAAGGACCTCTTAATTAGGCTTCAGCAGAAAAAATGATACTGAAATAAATAGAAACATGTAGACTATCTGCTTGGAAGATGTAATTGATATTTAACATCTGAAACAACAGTTCTGCTCTTTCATCTCTTTTCATCCTCAACAGTTACCAACAGGGGGTATAGCAGTTTCCTACTTAATGAGTTATAAATGATCTAATTAAGTGTCTCCTTGAAATTGTCTTTACACTTCTTTAGTGAGGTGGTTGTTTATTAAACTTGGAATTTTATTGTCGGTCTAATAATACAGCCAGTTTTAGTTAAATTTAGGTTTTAGTTGAATTTATAAAGTTTTGATGGCATTATTTAAATGTGGCTATGACAAACTAGTTACATTTTTTTGAAGTTTTTTTATTCTTCAATAATAAATATTCTGTGGGGTTTTTTTTTCATTGTAATAATGGAGGATACACATACAATATATGTTATGCAGATTATTTTACCAATGAGACACATGCAATATATGTTTTCCAGATTATTTTACCAATAAGTCTTCTATTTCATAGAATTCTTTTGTCCCTATAATGGTTGAATGTGAAGAAAATGGCATTTGGTACAAAATACTTACATCACTTAGTGAATTAACTGACAAAAAAATACACCATAGGTGGAATGCAAATTATATGTTCAGTGGAATTCCAATTATTAGATTGCAAATTTTTTGGTTCAGTTAATTATCTTGTATATGTATTAGGACAGATATTAAAGAAAACCAAAAAAAAAAAAAAAAAAACCAACCAAAACCCACAAAAAACATAAAAGATAAAAAAAAAAAAAAAAAAAAACCAACCAAAACCCACAAAAAACATAAAAGATATGTTGTGAGTAATCAAGTAAATAGCCATTGGAAACAGCCACAAAGGGAAGGTATGAACAATTGATTCCCAATTCCTGTATATGGAGAGATCAGGAAGGCAAAAGTAGCACAGCAATTAAACTTTATATCTTCCTGTTTAAAGACTTGCTATTTACAGATTCTATTTCAAAGATTTCCTTTGATTTCGAGGTATCTGCTTTGTGATGTAGAACTGAAAAAATGAAGCAGCTTGTGATGTTCAGAACGTACTCCACTGAACCTAGACAAGATAAAGCCCATTTCTAAACTTATCCTTGAATGGTCATCACCCTATTTTGCTGAATTTAAGATCATTGCAAGGTCAGTTTACAGACTGCTGCTTGTCTATAATGAAAGATAAAGATCATAGGCTTGTCTCCCTTTCATTGTCTTTTGTGAATACCAAAAAGTAATGAAACTTAAAAGGTGGGTTTTTTTCTAAAACTGAATTGACGCTTCAAAAATCAGTATTAAATGCAACTGTAGAGATGTGCTTCTTTTGAAAAAAAAAAAAGTTATTGTCAAATTGTCACTAATATATTCATAATCCATATACATCGTGTCCAAATAGATAATTATATCAAAAAATCTGCCATTTCAAGTGTAAAAATATACATGAAAGACTGTTGGAAACAATTGTCTTACATTAAACAGTAGAATTTGATGTGATGAGAAATAAAAAATATTTGCCTATCAGATATGGAAGTGTATTAAAGACAGAGAGAAGTGTATTTCTGATACCTTAACGGTATAGGTAAAAACATGTTCCAGTAGGTCTGCTAAGCCCAAAGTGATATAGTTACATGCTAAGAATATACACTCTCTAGAACTCAAGCCAAAATCAATATACACCGATATTTTGGATTTAGCTTTTTTTTTTTTTTAATTGTCTTTTCTTTTTTCTTTCTTTTTCTTTTTAAATTTGCAAAACTAAATCTATATTTACTTCTCTTTCATGATCATTTCTCCCCATATGATTTTGGAGAGAAAGGTCAGTTACTACAGTTTTGCTCCATCTGAGGGTTATTATTTAACCAGGTTCCTATGATGAGAGAACCCAGCTGATAAAAGATTTTCCTACACTCTGTCAATCAATATGTTACTGTAAAAGAATTATAAGCAAGGATTAATCTATTTTAAATTAATTACTAAAAAAGGAAATAGAAATATCTATGTTTATTCATAATTCAGTCATTCTGAAAGAATTAATCCTTCGTACACGCTTGTATTGTAATGGAAAAACTTCCATTGTGACAAATCTCTATATTCTTTTAATCTCATCTGAAGATGTAAACATACTTTCCTCCCTTCAAATTTGCTCTGTACCTGGATAAAGGATCATCTTTTAACAGAAGCAAAGAAGCATGCAATCTGAAAAGGACCTTCAGAAGCCACACAGTCAGAAAGTCCTACACAAGACAGGTTACCCAGAATCATGGCCAGTCTGGTTCTGAATATCTTCATGAATATCACCAAGAGGACTCTTACTGAGTTAAATCACTCATACAGTGAAAGATGTTTTCCTTAGATGAAGTCAGAATTTCTCATTTCAATTTTTTTCCCACTGTTCTTTTTCAATACAATTTTTCATCCACAGTTTTCCTTGGAAAATTCTGAATCTGGTGTTTGTTTTTTGGGGTTTTTTTTTGCTTTAATCACCTCTTGATGGAGCTTGTAGGCAGCAGTAAGATCCCCATGGTGTCCTCCACTTCTCAAAGCTGAACAAAACAGGTCCTCTCATTCTGCCTTTATTCTCTATGTCATGTGGTTCAGCCTCTATACATTTTGATTGGCTTCTGTTGTACTAACTCCCAATTGTACTTTTTTGTGTCATGGAGTCCCAAATGGACACAGTCCTACATGTGCAGTCTTCAGGCCTCAAAGAGAAGGAAATAATCACTTTCCTTGATCTGCTGGAAGTGGATTAAAGGATTAAAGTAACTGTGATGGTGCAATAGTTTTCTTAAATTGTGCAACATTTCTCCTTCAGAAGCTGAATAAATACCTCACTTTCTGTTTTCTGTCTCCTAGTTCTGCAGTGTCACTGAATGGTTTGTCTCTCGTCTGTCTTCTGAGATAACCTGATTAGCTAAACATCAGTCACATAAATGAGAACCCCTTAGGGATACTCCTACTAACCTTTTAGGAAAACCACACTTATGGAATACATACAGAGTCTACATAATTAAAGACTTTAAGGAAATTGGAGTCAAAAAGAATGGGAGAGGACAGAGATTTTTCCCTTTCTTTCTGAATCTATCTTCCACAAAGTTTTTTACGTGAAACAAAGACATAATCAACTGAAAATTACAGGTAGGTACTAAAAAAATTCATTATTAAAAACTACTATAGAATGTAAGGAAAGTCCTAATATTTCATAGTCATGACAGAATGAAATATATCAGTGTAGAGGAAGTACAGGAGGAGGAGACATCTAGAGAGGTCACATAGAGAGAGCCTGCCAATCCCTTTACATATACAAGTTCTACCAAATGGTTCTATCAAATGATTGGGCTGAACAGACAGGGCACAGGAAATCAGGAGTGGCAGAATAAAGATATTTCAGATATTGGTCACTGTATTGCCTCAGCTTTCTAAAGTTTATTTGTACACAGACTTCTAACCAGAGGTCAGAATAACTGAGTAGGAAGAAGATCCTGAAGGAATGTCTTTCAAACTCGCTTTTTCTCTTATGCTTGCTATGAGCAGAATGTCTAAACCCTCCATCCTCAAATGGTACAAATACCAATAACTTTATGATAACTTTTAGATAGGAAAATCCAGTTTTAAAAAATCCTAATACAAATATTATTAAATGTTGTTCAATACAAAATATTAAATATTAACTATTGTGTGAAATGCACCATTAATCAGAGGAACTATTATTGTGGTGTAATGCCAGCTGGAACTAAGCATCACCGCCATTTGCTCACTTGCCATCATTGCAATGGGGGAGAGACTCAGAAGAGTAAAAGTGAGAAAACTCATGGATTGAGATAATGACAACTTGATAGATAAAGAAAAAAAACACACACACAAGCAAAGCAGAACAAGGAATTCATACACCACTTCCCATGGGCAGGAAGGTGTTGAGCCATCCTCATGACTGCAGGGCTTCATCAAGAGTTAGGGTGACTAGAGGAGGTATGTCAACATTCTGAACATCCCCTGCTTCCTTCTTCTTCCACCTACTTTATATGCTGAGCATGTTATCATATGGTATAGGATATTCATTTGGTCAAATTTAAAACGTGGCACCATATCAGCTACTATGAAGAAAATTAACTCTATCCAAGCCATAACCAACACCATTTATGCAAGTATCTCTAAACATGAACAATTAAAAAAGAGACACATATATCTGCGATGTGTTGCTTACCTTAACAACTTGATTTCTCTTTGAGTAAATGTTATCCAACTTTTCTATTTACACCTTTTTGTTTTCCGTATTTGTACCCTTCCAATATTTCAAATTGCTATTCTTATTAGCAATTTCCTGTAACTAATATATAATAGGCAGACTTTTTGTTCTTTAATATTCTCATTACATCTTCCAAACTGTGAGTTTGGTTTATTTGAGTTTCTAAACATTTACGGTTTGTCAAGCAACTCTTCATTATAAAGTGTCACAGTCTTCTTAGTGTTCTAAAACCTAATTTCTAATACCTAAAAAGCAAAGTGTATATGAATTTATTTTCCAACATCATATTTCTGCATTTCAGTAGGGTTTTTTTTGATTGTTACAGTAATTTCAAGTTCACATGAGTGTTTCTTTTTTTTTTTGCCCCTAGTTTATATTACCTAAAAAATTTCCTACAGCCTTCAAATGGTCTTTGTTAATTTTTATTCCCCAGATGTACAGCTTGCATATTTCCCAAGACTAAATATAATTTTATTCCCAGCCAATAATTCTAATTTATTTTGGTCTTGCTAGATTATTTCTTATCCACAATGGTATTTGCAAGACATTCCAATTTCATATTATCTGAAAAATTAATTAATGTGGCATTTGTTCATCCATTCAAAAAAGAAATAAATTTGCTAAATAAAACTAGTTCTAACTTAAATCCTGGCTGCACCTCCTTGGCCACTGCAATTTAACATAACTTTGTTGGTTGACCTTCAGCAGTTTTCCATCAGTGTGATGGTGTAAATAACATTGGGGTTTCCTCATTTAAAAGGATTCAGTACAAGATGATATGCAAGTGTTAATTGTATTTCCCGCTATGAAAATTGCAAACCAAAGTTAAATGTATTTCTTAGAAAGCTGAAGTCTTGAAATGGAAGAGGCTGTTTGAGACCTCTGTGTGATGCTAGCAGATACTTCTGCAGGAAACCACTCTGAGAATGGACAGGATACCACATAATGCCAAAAGTGACATTAACAAACAATATTTGAAACCAAATCACTCCTTTATTTTCCATCTTTAGTCAGTGGAGTCCAACAAGCAGGAAGAAAAGGCTTATAAGCATAGATATCTACTGTGTTGTATCCCAGAAGAGTCCATTTTTTCTCTTTGACTAATAAAAATTTGTAATACAGCTACTTGCCCAAAGGATACTTCTCTGTTGACCCAATTGTTCATTTGACCTGGGCACTGGAGAGTTTAGTTTTCTCTTTTCCTTTCTTTCTCTGCTTTATGTTTGGTAGCTTTAAATTCAAGTATGCCATCAATTAAAGACTCTAAAAAGGAAGCTTTCCTCATTTAAGATTATTCCATCTCCATGCAAGAGCTGTACCATCACATATAAAAGCAACCATACAAATGAAAAAGGGAGATTAAGCTGGTATGTCTGAATTGGCTTGATACAAAACTGGGTTGTTGATGATGCATATCTCAAGATCAGTCATCAAGAAGGATTTCAGGTTTTTCAGTCTGCATGAATTTGAATTAGATTATCTATCTTTTAGAATGTACTGAAAAAACAGATGGAGACCAACAAAACCTTTTGTACTATTGAATCTGATAAAAAAAAGAGTATCATTTCCTTGTTTGTTTCTTTTTCCTAGTTTTATATTTACAAGATTGCCTTTTTATAAAGTATCTGCACATTCTTTACCACAGCATATATGTGTTTAAAAATTCATCAGAATAAAATGAGTTATCATGAATGAATCTCATAAATCACAAATCACATGAAGATTTTACTTTTTAGATAGGAAGTTTGCAAAGCTCCTGAGAATAACCTAAATATGGTCTACAGCAATAGTCGAAGCTGTCTACTTGTTTTCTATGCTTAGTTCTACAGTGTAATTTACACTCCTTCATTATTTATGTGGCTTGAAACTGCTGGATAAACAAGCATAAATAAATTTCAGCATATATCTCCAGAAAAAAAAGATGCTTATCAACACACCTCGAGAGGACACTTGAAAAGGAAGACAAGGCATCTCAAGTATACGTTTTGAAGGTCTATTGCAATATCCTCTCCATAACCCGAAAATGATGTAAATTTACGAAATTATTACTCTACTTTAAACAAATTCCTAAGAAAGTATCTGAAGCCATTGATATAGTTCCAGTTTCCAGGAAAGAGGAAAAGAGATAGCTAGCTAGTTAACTGTTTTTTTGGATTACTTTAGAAATAATTTTTTCTAATGTTTTACATAATTCCTTTATCTTCTTAAAAATAATATTAAAAGTGTTAAAAATCATATTAAAAGTTATTGCAGTTATATGCCCATTTCTTTTCCCATCTGTGGAAAATGAATACACACATTAAAAAAAAAAAATCATGCCAGTATAAAAAAGAGCATTGCCCTTTCAGGAGATGTGCTGTAAATGGTGTAAAACTTTTGTAAAAGACATCTCTTGTTATGGTGTGCATTTTAAGCATGGGATAAGAACTCCAATAAGAAAGATAAGAAAACCACTATCAAGAGCTTAGTTGATCAAATGGTCATGAAAAGGTTCCCCTGAACCTGTCTGACTAGAACAGGAAGAGTAGACATGTCGCTCAGCCCAACAGAAATGACAAAAGATAGACAACTAGGAAAAATATTTCCAAGACACCTATGGCCTTGAGCTGGCTTCAATCCATGTATTCCTTTCTGGCCATCTGGGACATGAATGTAGTGACGATGAGCATTTTATAAATACCGGAAAGGGGAACCATATTGGAATTGTCATTGAACTGTGCATTGCACTCGCCGTATTTGTTAAGTGCCACTTAAAATTGTATTGTGCTTTCAGGAATTTTGTATAACTTTGATACAAAAATTGTATCATTGGAAAAATTAGTAATCTTGTGAAACATCAATAATCTTCAAATAAGTAAAATTCATATTAAATATTTCACCCTCCGTACATGGAGAGTCTCAGAGAACCTGGTCAGAAATTATCATATTTTGACATGTGATCAAGTACTGAAATTTTTCAGCCTCAATCCTATCCTGCCTCATGAGGAGGTCTCTAGGCTGGCCAGCTGATCCTTGGTGACTGAACATCAATAACTGCAGCTATGCTACTGTACACTCACAGGTAGAGCAGGATATGATTCTTAGGAACTAGCTGATTTGAAAATTCACTGGTAACATACACTGATAACATAATTGTTGTTGTTGGACATGAGAGACTCCAAATATTTCAGGAGACAAATAGCATTAAGAAGGCTTTATTGTCTAATTCTTAGTACCTTTTATAAGGTGTTTCAATAAGGACTTAACATGATTGGTGGATAGGAGCAACACCACTCTAGTCCCGTTGGTGAAACTAGAGAAACACAAGTACACAGCTGTACAGATTTGTTTTGAGAAAAGAAATGTTGTTTTGCCCAGATTGTTTTGGGAGTTTCTCCTGAGGAATCTTCCTTTGGGAAGAAATCAGCCGCTATTGGCAGGCTAAAACCATTTCAGACACAGAAATATCAGGCCCACACATAATAACTGATAACATAAAAGTATAGCAATAAGCGGTGTGATGCTAATATTAGTCAAGTTTTATGAGAGTGATGTTCTTAAGAAATCTTCTAAATAATCTAATCATGTGTATGTATAGATATATGTATAGATACTCATCTGCAAGAGATGTTTCCAGAAAATGTTCTTTCTGCACAGAAAATTGAGGCTGGGCTTTTACAAAATTTGATTTGAAGAATCATTCTCAGTTGTTTCTATCTAGAGCCTTTGAGGGTCATAAGAGGAACACATTGTCTTCTGGCCCTGCTTCCTCCCTATTTCAACTCTTCTCCTGATGGAAGCAGGTGTTGACTTGGGGAGCACAGCTGGCAGTCTGTGTGCAACAGCCTGACAGGTCTTGGGCACAAGTGGGGACAATAGACCTTTGTATAAGGAGTTGGGGCAGAAGCATTTGCCATCCTAACCTGCATGATCCCAGGAGAGAGATATCAAGGATGGGGGGAAGGAGTGAGGGAGGGAGGGAGGAGAAACACATTCCCAGGGCCTTGAGTAGGGTCCTGTGACAGGAGTCCTACACTTGCCATAGGCATGCTGCTCTTTCTGGCCTGAGGCTTGAAGCACCAGTGAACTATGGTCACATCCTGCAGCCTGGCAACTGTGGGAATGACTGACAGAGAGCGTGGAAGGCTTATTTTGGCACCAGAACAAAGGTTTAGATACTCAGAAGAGTCGCAGAGGAAGTAATCTTTGATGGGCTAAGAGCCAAGCTCCCACCCAGCTAATCACTCATCCCCTCTTCTTTAGGGGGAGAAAATAGAAACCTCATGGGCTGAGATAAAACAGAGAGATTGCTTACCAATTACTGGCAAAACAGACTTGACAAAAAAATAATTTGTGTCATTGCTAACTAAAATAGATTAGGATAGCAAGAAATAAAGTCAACTATGAGAACAAGATCAACCTTTCCCTATTTTCCAATAGGTGGTAGAGGTGTAATCTCCACATTAAAGTGGTAGATACTCATAATGTATCAGCATGTGGAAGTGTGTATAACAGTTTGTTCTGTATTACTATTGTTACTTTGTGTTCCTTGGATAATTTGGATTTGTAAAACATTAACTGGTCTAGTATTCAAAGTTTTCTCTTTCAACATATGGTGTTGCCTGTAAAATGATTCTGATTTTACCATTCAGATGCTCCTCCTGCAGTGATTGAATCATTGCCACAGCGCGTTAACAAGGTTTGGTGGTAAAGATCCTTCTTTAAAGCAAGTTCCTGTATGAAGAAAGCCAGATGTGTGGACCTAACTCAAGCCCACACTCATGTCAACATGCAGTTATCTTGAAATAACGTGGCAACACAGATGAAACCTCTCCCTTTCTGTTAGGAATATTTGTTTATCCAGTATCTGATAAGACAGAAGTAGTATATCGCTAGCCCTCCTCTCACATTTCACTTAACAGGCTGTTTTATTTATGAGTAAAAAATTATATTTGTTTTCTGAAGTAGTTTTCCCACTTTTTATCTTCTTCTTCAAAACTGTTGTTTTTCACAGTGAAAAATATCCCTGGCCATGGCAGAAGGATTGGCCTAGGTTATGTTTAAGTGTCTCTTTCTACTCAAACCTTTCTGTGACTTTATGATTCTAGGAATTTTTCAGGAAACAGAGCAAAGGCATCTGACCCCAAATGACCAAGTTAGTGACCTATATCATATGCCAGCACACTCACTAATAAAAAGCTGGAGAAGGAAGGATGAAAGGGTGGGGAGATATTATGATATTTGTCTTTCCAAGAAACTTCTACACATGATGGAGTCCTAGAAGTGGAAAAGTTGTGAAGCAACTTTTTTTTATTGCATCGCTTGCATATGCTGCTTTTAGTATTAAACCCTCTTTACCACAACCCACATGTTTTTGTGCTTTTACTTTGGGGTTACCTCCCAGTGCAGAGGAGTGAATAGGTAGAAGTGCAAAGCTTAGTCTCCTGCCAAGACTAATCTAGAAGAACTGGAAGCTGTGGAGTATTGCATTTTATCTCTTTTCTTACTAGATCTGAACAAGCCCTTTCAAATTGTAATCATAACTTCTGTTTAACTGTAGTACTGACTGGTGCTTGTTTATAAACATTGGGCAGTCCACTTTTTATGATTAGTTAGACTAATATAAGCAGTATCTTCTCAGAGGAATTCCAAACTAAACCAAGTATGGCCTGCTATAGGAAAGTAGGAAAGACTGTTTATAACTTCCTTCACATATTGGAGTGACTGCAGATGAGTTATCCAGAAAATGGACCCCACTAACTTGTCTGATTTTCCCAAGTTTATAGGGAAACAGTTAAAAAAATGATTTTGCCTGTTTAACGTATTAAAAATAATGAATGAGAGAAACATTTTTTCCAGAATAAACCCAAGAGTAATTCCTTTCTAAAGAGCTAGACACCTCTTGCCACATTTACTTTATTATTAAATAAGAGTTTAAGTTCTGCTTCCTCATTGTTCCTGTGGTGAACACAATTATGCAAAAATCTCTCATAGACTAACTATAACAATAGTTGTAGTGGTTAATTTAAGTCTGCAATGTTTCATAGGTCTTGCTGGCAGTTTATGTTTGACAACAGGAATTAAATGATAAAGTTAATCTCATAGGAAAATACACTGTAGTTATACACAGAATACTAATATTTAAACTATGAGACAAAATGTAGCATTGAATATTTCTTATCTTTAATGTTACCTAGTTCAGGGACTTCTATTAATGCTGTTAAAGATATAATTCAGGCATATGTTTTTATTCCTACTCTGTCCCTTTAATCAGAGTCTGGAAATTTTGATACTGATTAAAGACTTTGTCAGGCAGGATTTTTTGTGCTGATTCTATCTGCCCTATTTCCTTTTGTCTTTGTTTTAGGGAAGCCACTTTAATCTCCTGTTGTTGCACCTTCTTTTTACAATATTTCTGTCTATTGTGGAGAGAAATGGAATCCCAATGTGCTGGTTTGTCAGAAGAGACAACATGCTATGGGCATGAAATGGCATAAATTCTAGAATCCAGCTTCAGGGTTATGTTCTCTAGTTATCCTTCATATTGATTAGATTTGAAAATAAAGGTTTAAGTATGTTGGTATTATGATTTCTTATAACATTATTTGGAAATATAAATGTATCAGTTTTGCATCTACTTGCAAGATACCACTGGTGATTCAGGCACAAACCTAGGTGACAAAACCAGAACATGTGAAGATGTAGTATTAAATTCAGCATAAAATGGGTGGTGTTTATTAAAAATTTTGGCATACTCTGTGGCACAAATTTGACCCATTTCAAGTGAGACTTGCCCTAGTATTTCCTAGACATAGTTTAGGTTTGAAGCTGCACTTGCCCAGTAAGCAGTGCTTGGGAGCCTAGGACACTTTGCTAGCATAGAAACAGGATGGATCATGGAGTTGCCTTCAGTGGCCAGGAAAAGTTCAGAGCACTTTTAGTGCCCACTTTGAACTAGTAGCAAAGGTAAAGCTTTAATATCTTGCTTAAATTTTTCTCATTTCTGAGAATCTTCAAACTGAGATCAAAGAATTGTATTTAAAAATAATTATGTACACAAGATTAAGAAAAATTATTTTAACTCTTGATAGCCTGCCAGGTAATATTTGCTCTTCATATGAGTTAAAATGAATGTATTTACTCACAAGCACAGCATTTTCTTATGTCAAATATGGAAGAAAGGAAAAGTAATTTTCTTGCATATTTGAATGATCAAGAATCAGTCAATCAACTTCCTTTGCTGTGTTCATAAATTTTTCTACTCAAGCATATGAATTTCATTGTGTACATGTCCAGTTATGATTTCAAATTCATCCTCATTTTTCACCCCTTTTTTCTCTGTTTTCAAGCAGAGAGATATTTGAAATTCATTACTTTTCTCTAGAAGTTTGTCCAGGGTGAATATAAAAACAGATGAGTATTATCTGCTGCCAAAAGCCTTGAACCTTTAGATCTCATATCCGAGAAGTAACTTTTTTATGTCTACACACCTTCTATTTCTGTGTGCTCTTTATGAGTACAAACACTGACATTTTCCTTAATACAGTCACCATACACCAACTTTGTGAAAAATGTAAGTATGTTTTGGTGAGATGATTAAACACAGGTTAAAAAAATCAAACAAACACATTTGAGTGACTTGCTTGAAGTCACCAAAGTAGTCAGCAGGAGGACTGGCTCTTCTGATCTAACTGAAAGAGTTTGTTCTCTCTGTAATGAGCAAAACAGAACACTAGAACTCTCTGCAGATAAACAGAAAACAGAGATCACTTTCAAAACTTCAAAATCTTTTTTTTTTTCCTCTGAAATATGCCTGGAATATCATTCTTCATTTTATATACTACTGAGCTCTTTCAAAATTTCTTATTCAATGGAGCATAGCTTTCATCACTGTCCCCCCTTTCATCATTATTATCAGCTTTTTCTCTGACTTCTAGATAACATTTTTCAGAAAGAACTTGCAAAAAAGAATACTTATTTCATGATCTTTTGATGCTGAAGGCTTAACTGTTCTTGGAAGCTCATTTATCTAACATTGTGTATTGCCATTGCTTGAAGTACCACATACACAGGCACCTAGAACATGTGCCAAAAAAATTTACACCTACCTGAAATATTGTAAGAAGGTAGACAAGTTTCAGTCAGTCATCTCTCTTTCTATGTCTTTTTAGAGATGAGGTTGAAATAGAGTCAGTTTTCTGTTCAGTTATTCATCATATAATCAGTAATATGCTTATTGCTTTGGGCTATGCATTAGCCCACTAGCAATAATAACTTGTATAGTCTGTATATACAGACGGTGTATGTGCTTATGTGCATGCTTTGCATGTAGCTGTATGTGTTGGGGCTTTGTAATAGCATAGTATAAATAATAAATATTTAAAGGGGTGTCAGTGAGAGCCTTGGTCTGAGGGTTTTAATGATAGAGGAAACAAAGAATTCCATTGAGGATTTAAAGAAACAGCAGTTACAGGACAAAGCTGATAGTGCCTTGAAAAATATGTGTAAACTTTTAATAAAAGTGTATGTTCACTGTCGTATACTTTTTCATTGTCAAGAAGGGAGGGAATTGTCCCACTTTGTCCTGCACTGGTGCAGCCTCTTGTCAAGTGCTGTGTGCAGTTTTGGTCAACACAACATAAGAAAGATATTAAACTATTAGGGAGAGGCCCAAGAATGGCAACAAAGATGGTGAAGGGTCTGGAGGGAAAACTGTATGAGGAGCAGATGAGGTCACTTGGTCGGTTCAGCCTGGAGGAGCTGAGGGGAGACCTCACTGCAGTTACAACTTCCTTGTGAGGAGGAGGGCCAGGCACTGATCTCTTCTCTTTGGAGCCCAGTGATAGGGAATGGCCTGAAGTTGTGTCAGGGGAGGTTTAGGTTGGGTATTAGGAAAAAATTCTTCACCCAGACAGCTTGGACACTGGAACAGACTCCCTAGGGAAGTGGTCACAGGACCAAGCCTGGCAGAGCTCAAGAAGTGTTTGGACAATACCCTTTGTCACTTGGGGATGGTGGTGTGCAGGACCAGGAGTTGGATTCGATGATCCTTGAGGGTTCCTACCAACTCAACATATTCTGTGAGATCTGAATTACATACAATTAGGATCCAATGTATAACTGGACAACTCAGAAGAATAAGTTTTTAAAAACACTGTTGTCTGAATTGCTGTAGGAGTTGTCTATTATTATCCTCCAATGAATTTTAAAATATTAAGCAGTTAACCTTTTACTATATTGGTAGCTGTTGTTACTTATGAAGGATTTTCAGTGTTTTGTTTTTTATTCTGGGACTACATCTTTTCAGTATTGTTTTTTTTCTACTAGAATTGTGTTTCCTACATGTATCATTTTAAATCTTGATGCACAACAAACAGAAGGGTCCTGAAAGTATTATTTAATTCTTTTTTCCAACCCTTTGCAAAAGTTTAGGGCCTATAATACAAGCGTCATCAGATAAGGGTGTGAATAAATGTGAAATGCAATAAACACACAGGCAGAATTATATTAATCTGACTTGAATTTCCATATTTAGAATATATGCATGAAAATAACCTATAAATACAGAAAATATAGATGTCTAATGTAGGTTACTACCGAACAATCATGTTATCTCTTAAGTGTCAGTGGCAATTTGGTGTGGGATTCAGTTGTCTAAATATATGCACCTAATGTTATTTAAGATATTCTATGGAATCCAGGGGATCTACTTAGGGTTGGAAAATATGTTGCAAGGTGTATAATCGTCACATACATTTCTGGAAATAAGGCCTAAGTTCATGGTTCCCCGTATGTGGGAAGCTAATGTCATGTGGTATTCCCTTGGGGATCTTGCCTGGTATTCAATCGCTGTTCAAAAGGCATAGATCTCCCATTGATGTTCAAGCTATGTACAAGGGTTATAGATCTACTAGAGCACCAAAAGATCTGTGCCCAGGTTGGTTGGAGAAATCCCAAATGATGCAAGCCGTCTAGTTGATAGCAGCTACACTGACCTTGTTTGTTTAGACACCTAAATCTATATGTTTTGAATCTGGAGCTGAATGACAGTCCAGAAAGTATAGATGCCACCAGTCAGATTCAGAGGGTCTGGCCTGAGAAACAGTTGCCATGAGTAACTCTGGTGTAAATGAGCAGGGAGTCAGGACTTAGATTAAGTAGGCAGTGTAGATGTCGCTTAACATTCTCCATTCATTATGCAAGAAGTCTACAGGATTAACTCAGCTGTATAAATATGAATCACAGTTGTCCACATTTGCCTAGAAGAGAACAACTCTGAACAGTTTATATGACACTATTCATTCCATTCAGATGACAGTCCTGAAACTTCTATTTATTCCTTCCAGGATGTAATTTCCTATGCACCCTTGTAAGTTTAAACAATCTCTTGAAAGGTCAGATGTCGACTACTTTGATCCATTTCAACATTTATAAAAGGTGATGTTTAACATGGCTTGCTGATAAAACAAATCCCATCATTTTTATGAGAAATGCTTGCTGCGTCAGCCTCTGGAACACTAACATTTCTGAATAGAGGTGACTTAAAAAGGACAGTTTTAAGCACATATATGTGTTCTTCCCTAAATTATATACAGGTGATGGAATGCATTCTGTACACGTTACTCTGTAGTAAGGAAACAAACAAACCTCCAACAACTAAGTGTGCTACTCAAAACAAATTCGGAAACCACCTCTGTTCTATTACAAAAAAATCATGACAAAAAAAGCAAAGAAAATAGAAGTTGCGGGTACATTTCTATTAAAATGGAAAGAGTAATTTGGCTATCTACACTTCAAAAGTGGAGAAACCATCAAAAAACAAGTTTAGAACACTACATCCTGTTTCAAGATTGTCCTGGGTTGACGGTGCCTCTGTATCCCAGATCGTGAGATTGTTGTGTCTGGCGGCGGCGGCCTTTCCCTGCAGCACTTCCCCCCCCTTTGCTTTTCCCCCCCCCCAGGGGCAGGCAGCTCCGGCCTGGCTTCTGCTGCTGCCGCTGCTGCTCCGGCCTCTGCCTGGCTGTCGCTGGCTTCGCTGCTTCGCTTGTTCGCTTGCTTTGCTACCTGCATCCTCTTTCCTCTCTGTCCCC